>CAEFZP010001231.1:25000-30869 GCA_903064625.1 Mallotus villosus | reverse complement strand
ACAGCTCAGCACTGACAGACACTGGATTAGCCTGAGTCCTCCATGGTCGTTTGTGCATGGGCAGGACTGTCACTTGATGGGATTTGTGACTTGATTTGTTCCCTCGCTAGAAAAGCGTCCATCAGCGCGCCGTACACACTCGTACGCCACGCACACACACACACACACACACCCACACACACACACACACACCACACACACACACACACACACACACACACACACACACACACACACACACCACACACACACGTACACCCTTCCCAGCAGTGTTCTGACACACCCCATCCATTTCATCCTGAGCCTAATGATGATTTCATGCACTGGGCTGATGAGCTGTGAACACAGAGACATGTTCATATGTTAGAGAGACGTCCCGGGTTCTGGTCTGCTAGGCCGGCTCTGCCTCTGGTCACCTGATTAGCTCCCCTGGGGGGGTGGGGGGAGGGGAGGGTGTGGCGGGTGGGCTGGAGGGAGTCACAGTCTCTGATTTAGAAGAAGTTGTGGGGTGTGGTCTGTACGGGGGCCCTGTTAGGCCTATTGATGAGCAGCTTAGTGACAGTGTCTTCAGCCACAGAGACGGTAGTCGTGACGAGTGTTGACAGGACCAGTGTGTGACAACAGCGTGGTGACAGAACAATGTGACGAGAGGCCCCCGGTAGCAAGCTAAAGGTTTACAGCTTGTCAACACACAAGCTTATTAATAGACGCAAATCCTGTTAGCTGGCCCTGACACCGTCATGATGCTAGCACAACCAGATCTGCTCTTATCAAACGGAGCTGCGCGTGGAGTTTGTGCAGTGTGTGTGTGTGTGTGCTTGTGTGTGTATGGGTGCTTGTAAGTGGTGGGTGTGCAAGTGCGGGTGTGTGACAGTGTTGTTGACAGTGGTTTTGAAGCCCAGAGACCCTGCTGACACCAACAATTCTACACACAACTCTCAGCTGAGAGATTTGAGCGTGGGGAAGCTCTCGAGAGAGAGAGAAGAGAGGAGAGAAGGAGAGAGAGAGAGAGAGAAAAGAGAAACAGAGAAGAGAGAGAGAGAGAGAGCAGAGAGGAGAGAGAGAGAGCAAGAGAGAGAAGCACTCGTCGCCTCTCTCTCGCTCTCTCTCTCTCTCTCTATCTCTCTCTCTCTCTCTCTCTCTCTCTCTCTCTCTCTCTCCCTCTCCCACTTCATGTCCTCTCGACACATCAGTGTGTCTGGAGCTGAGAGGTGAGCACCTTCGCACAGTGACAGCTCTGGGACAGTCAGTGGTCCTGCCCTCGAGCCATCACAGACTCAGGACCAGGGTTTGGGCCTGGGCTCATCACACCCATGACTCAGATCAGGCTTCTCTCTGTGAAATGTCAGAGTCCCCGCATGGGGGCGGGCAGCAGCTTGCTAGGTGTTTGCTAGCTGCTTATAGAGGGGGTGGTTGGGATTTACACAGCAGTGTGTCAACATGTAGGACATTCTGCCAGCTGTTACTGAAGAGATCCTCTGTGGGACTCCCTCCCAAACACGCTCCTGTCATGTAGTACACTCTAGCTCACTAGTCTCCTAGCTCACTAGCTCCTTAGTCTCCTAGTCTCTTAGCTCTTTAGCTCCCTAGTCTCCTGGGTCCCTAGTCTCCTAGTCTCCTAGCACCTTAATGTCCTATCTCCTTAGCCCCCTAGCCCCCTTGCTCAGTCACACACTGTGGATGGGTGGTGTGTGTGTGTGTGGTAGGTAGCAGACTGATAATTGGCCCGGGGACGTGATCACCCTGAGGTATCAGAGAGAAATCCCGACTTTACCTTTTCTCCTCCCTATTGATCATCAGTCCTTACAGCCGTCTCCATGGTCACACCTGAGCCAGCTCCTACACTCTTAAAGGATCAATGTCGGGGGGTCAGATGGCTGAGCGGTTAGGGAATCGGGCTAGTAATCAGAAGGTGCTGGTTCGATTCCCGGGCTGTGCAAAATGAAGTTGTGTCACTTCACCCTACTTGCCTCGGGGGGAATGTCCTGTACTTACTGTAAGTCGCTCTGGATAAGAGCGTCTGCTAAATGACTAAAGAAGAATGTCTGGATGATCTTTACGATACAATCCTATTTGTTCATCCTGTGTGATCAATGTGCCTGTTGTCCACTAACGTGTGTGTGTGTGTGTGTGTTCCTCCCCTCAGACACCCCCTGCTGGTGAGGAGCAGCAGTGAATCAGCCCTCAGCCCCCCTGCGGAGCTGACCCCACCCCCCTGCCGGAGGAGGCGCGCCCCCAGACCACCCCAACCACACGGTGAGCCCCAGGAACCCCAGACCCGCTCTGGTGCAGCACGCTCAGACCCCCAGGGCTTGCTCTGGTTGTAGCACGCTCCTCTCTGTCGCACACTCGCTCCCGACACACTCACGGCAGGATACATCTCCTGGAGCCTGCGGACCTGTCCGTCTTGACGGGTCATCAGATACCTAGTGGGATCGCTCGGGCTTCTGTTCCTCTGTAGTTAAGACCCCCACCCTCCCTCCCTCCCCACCCTTTCTTCCTGTTGGACTCTGAGGGGTTCCTTTCTGGGTGATAATGGGGCAGCAGGGGGGGCATGGAGGAAGCAGTCCTCAGGTATCAGGTGTCTGAAGCAGGGATTGTTGGAGAGTGTCTGTGTTATTTATGTCCCAGTGAGGGAGCCTCTGTCTGTCTGTGTGTGTGAGTGTCTGTGTGTGTGAGTGTGTGTGTGAGTGTGTGTGTGTGTGTGTGAGTGTTCCAGACATGACTGACCCTCCCAGCTCCCCGTGTCTCTGATGTCCGTGGCGTCACGCTCGCTCTATGTGGACGCGGCATGTCAGACGAGCTGGGCTGAAGGAGATGAATGTCTCCTGGTCCCTCCCCTCCCTCCCCATCGCCTGTCACAGTCCTGCGACCCCCTTACCCCCCTACCCCCTCACCCCCCCACCCCCAACCTGAACAACTCCTGTCTCCCCCCCACTGCCTTGCCCTTTGACTCCAGCACCAGGTCCCACCCCCCCCTGCACTACTCTGTGCTCCCTCAGGAAGCCCTCCTTTAAGGGGTGACAGGAGCGTGACACCAGACTGAGGGCCTCGCCCTGCAGGAATGTCCGCCCGTACGCCCCGTCCCTCCTCACTCTCACTCTCGCTCCCTTCATGTTCCGGAACACTCCCCCACACACTCACATTCCTCTCACCGGCCCACACCACCACCTGACCCGCCTGTCCAGAACAAGCCCATTTCCTCTCCCTCTCTCTATTATCTGCTCCCTTTTATCTCTCTCTTCCCTTTGTTCCCTTCGTTCCTGCTGGTGTTTGTAGTCATTGGACGCGGATGTGGAGTGTTGTTTTCATGTCCCGGGTTATTTGCTTCCCGCTTCCGAACACCTGAGACCCGAGGCTGTCTCCCCCTGCCTCCCTTCCTCAGCCTCCCTTCCTCAGCCTCCCTGCCTCTGCCTCCCTTACTCAGCCTCTGAATCTTTTCTTTGCCTCCCTCTCCCTCTCTGCCTCCCTTCCCCAGCTCCCTGACTCTGCTTTCCTGCCTCAACCTCACCCCCTCTGCCTCCCTGTCTCTGCCTCCTGTCTCTGCCTTCATCTCTCAGCCTCCCTGCCTCTGCCCCGAGTCCCTGGCTGACCTCATTTCTGGTGTGGGTATCTCTCCGTCCAGCCCCGCATCACATGGCTCAGTTCCTCTCTGTTCCTGTGCTTTCATTGGTTGAAAGAGGCTGCTTTTAGCCGTTCTACCCAGCACCTGTGGCCCACCTTAGACCGGGACTCCTCTCCACAGCCCCCTCCCTCCCCCCTCCCCCCTCCCCAGATACACACATAACCAACCGTCCGACGGAATATGAAAGTGTATATATTTTCACCAGATGTATTCTCTGCTGCGTCGACGGTTTTCCCTTATTTAGCACTCGTCCTTTGCCTCCGGTGTGATCTGGGGTGCGCTGGCCTCTGGCTGAGTGGGGGAGGGAGGGGCGGGCGGGGCGCTTTAGACAGCTGGTGGACAGACAGACACAGAGAGAGGCACCTCTGTATCCCTCCGTCCCTGGCCTGGCCTGGACGCGGAGGGGGTCGGAGTGGTGGACAGGAAGCCAGAGACACGGTTGACCCCTCCACACCAGTCCTTGTCCTCTGACATCCACGAGGGCCAGCGTGAGAGAGAGAGAGAGGCGGTAGAGTGGTCAGGCCATGAGGAGAAGGGGAGAGAGGGCTGTTGTGTTCTGCCGGCCCGGCTGATGCCTCAGACGGGTGTCTCTAGGTTGAACCCGGGCCCTAGACGCCCCGCCATCCTCCAGGCCCTCCATCCACTGTGTCTTTCATGTGGTCTCTCCTAGACCTGGCCAAACACCAGCCGCGAGACTTTGAAGTCGGTGGTGGAAGGAAGGAAATTCTCTAAATGTGTCTAAGAAGCAAATCAGCTTTCCCAGAGCTGTATCTCCTGCAGGAGAAAGCAGCAGGGAGATCTTAAACAGAGCTTTGAAATGCTGCCGATGCTTCCATGCGAAATTACTTGGTGTGCATTTCCTTTTTTGGGGAATGGAGTCCTAACTGCCAATTCCCTCCTGACCCTCTCTCTCTTGTCTCTCTCTCTCTCTCTCTCGTCTCTCTCTCTCTCTTGTCTCTCTCTATCTCTTTCCTCTCTTTCTCCTTTACTCTTTATCATTCTGAGTCCTATCTACACTTCAACTTCAACTCGGAACTTTCCGAGGCTGAGATAAGGAACATGATCGCGTGATCAGAACCCACATATTTTCCTCGTCTGTAACGTTCCAGCCGGGGTGCAGAAAGGACGAGGTTTTCCAAGAAAGGAAAATGATTTTTTTCCTCCTCTTCTCCCCCCATATCTCTGTTCCCTCTAGAGCCAATTAAAGACCAGTTTGGCCTTCTCTCCCCCTGTGGCCGGGGTTGTTTATAGGTCTGGAAACACACACACACACACACACACACTCCCGCTGGTCATCTGATTGGACGCACACGCTCCCTGCGGTCATGTGATTGTCTCTCTGGGGCGTGGAGGGCGTAGAGATCTCCACAGCAGAGAGACTCCGGTGTTGTTCTCTTCACCTGCGTCCCCCGTCGGGTTCGGACTCCCCCTGCTGGCCCACGCTGCTCCTGCGGTAGCAGAGGTGGTTCGGGGAAAGCTTGACCCGAGGCGCGTCCGCGTGCGAGTGCCGTTCACAACCGAGTGTCGCGCTGGTGGGGCCAGAGACAATGGAATGTGTCGAATGTTGTAAGCAGCCTAAAGTTTCACTGCCTACATCTGACTTTGTTTTCATTACGGCCAATGAATCCAATGGGCTGTCAGGATGAAATATGACGAGGGATTGGTTACAACCAGACGTGCCCAGACGCTGTGTGTGTGGGAGAGAGGGAGCGGAGTGTCTGGAGGTTGGCGTATTTGTGTGTTTATGGGTGTGCGTGTGTGTGTGTATCTGTGCGTGTGCGCGCCCATATCGGCGTGTATGATGTCATCACCGTGACAGCTGTGGATTCCTGTGTTAATAGCTTTTCCTCAGGTTTCCCTGCTCGCTGGGTCAGTCCCTCAAACACAGGGGGTCCACCTCAACCTCTCTGAGCTTTGATCTCTCACATTGCTGCTCTGGACCAGACCTGGACTAGACTAGTCCTCCTAGACCAGGACCAGACCTGGTCTAGACTAGTCCTCCTTGACCAGGACCAGACTTGGACTAGACTAGTCCTCCTAGACCAGGACCAGACCTGGACTAGACTAGTCCTCCTAGATCAGGACCAGACCTGGACTAGACTAGACCAGGACCAGACTTGGTCTAGACTAGACCAGGACCAGACCTGGACTAGACTAGTCCTCCTTGACCAACACGACATGCAAATTCAGAGCTCATACATCCATGACTTAGTACTCTTGTCATCTCCCTCTCAATGCCCCATC
>CAEFZP010001231.1:15000-20000 GCA_903064625.1 Mallotus villosus | reverse complement strand
CCACACACACACACACACACACATGCATACAAGTACACACGCATACTCACGCTGTATGCACACAACCACGCACACATGCATCATACACACACACACTAGAAACCTCCCACTCATGTTTTTTTATACAGCTCAGGATCCTTGTGTTTAACAGAGTACATCAGATTACACCACTGCAGCATGTGCACCCCCCTCCCCCCCACCCCCCACCCCCCCCTCCCCCCCATCATCAGGGTCATGCTGTCGATGATGTGGTAGCAGATGCAGCGTGGCGTAGCCGTGAGGGGGCCAGCAGTGGGGCTGACAGGTGGTGTTGGTCCTGCGGAGGGGTCAGAGGTCATGCAGAAGTACATTAGTGCACATCAGTGGCCCTGACCCCTGGTACACACACCCTGTCACGCAGCGGCCGCAACACGATCCATCACCCCTGCTCCGCCAGACGGGAAACCCTGTCCCTGTAGACATCAACCCAGCCACCCCCCCCAGAGCCCCCCTTCCCAGTCTTTCACGAGCCCCCCCCGTCCTCCCCCTGACAACCCTGACACACACTGACACACACCCAGTCACCCCTAACAGACTACATGCTAATTATTAGTGCTCCCAGTCCACACATTTACTAACCCCCCCCTGCTGGCTACATACAGGGTAGGCCCAGTGGCCCCTGACATGTTATATGAGCCTGGGTTATTAATCACTGCTCCCCAGTACGCACATCTACCTACGTATACACACCCCCCCTCCTTTCAACAAACACACACACACATACTCGTACACGCACACACACACAGTCCTGACTCCAACTCGACTGTGGTCTAGACGCTGGTGTCGTCCGGGCTCTGTGGCGTGCAGGCTGACGCTGGTGTTGTTTTCTCTGCAGGGGGGCAGCCCTGGACTGGAGAGAGCAGGAGGGGCCCGACCTGAGGAGCCCACCAGCCAACTCAGCCACTTCCCCCTCAAGTAAGAACCGTGTGTGTGTTTTCATCTGTCGGCCTGTCTGCCTGTCTTTGTGCGTGTGCATATGAAGTGTTTTGTGTGTGTTTTGTTTTGTCTGTGTGTACTCCTGTCCCACTTCCCTCTCTCTCTCTCTCCCCGTCACTAACGAGGATAGAATGTACTGTGCTGGGGTGGTGTGTGGAGAAGATCAAGGCCATGTTGATCTTGCATATGAAATTATGAATCATTAAGCAGCTACAAAAGCTGGGGAAAACGGGGTTAACCCTTGAAACAAACACAGGGCGTTAATGAGAAGCTAATGAGGTAGAGGGGGACCGGGGTGGAGGCATTGGCCTCTGACAGGGTTTGGGGCGCCGGAGAGGACATGAGGACAGGGGAGGACATGGGGACAGGAGAGGACATGGGGACAGGAGAGGACATGGGGACAGGGGAGGACATGGGGACAGGGGCAGGGACATGGGGACAGGGGAGGACATGGGGACAGGGGAGGACATGGGGACAGGAGAGGACATGGGGACAGGGGAGGACATGGGGACAGGGAGGACATGGGGACAGGGGAGGACATGGGGACAGGGGAGGACATGGGGACAGGGGAGGACATGGGGACAGGGGGAGGACATGGGACAGGGGAGGACATGGGGACAGGGGAGGACATGGGGACAGGGGAGGACATGGGGACAGGAGAGGACATGGGGACAGGTGAGGACATGGGGACAGGAGAGGACATGGGGACAGGGGAGGACATGGGGACAGGAGAGGACATGGGGACAGGGGAGGACATGGGGACAGGTAGGACATGGGGACCAGTTGAGAGCTATGGGTAAACTAGTGGGCTAGGAGATGACTAAGGAAGAATACTGGGCTAGGGAAACACACTAGGGGGAGACTAGGGGACTGTCAGTTTATAATTAATATCACATTCTGATGTTCTATGGTGATTGAGAGGGTGAATGTAAAGAGATGGGTTTGGTGAGAGTGTGTGTCTGGCTGCATGTATAGACCCAGTGCTGAAGATGTGTGTGTCAGGTGTGTGGGGAGCGGAGGTGATCATCACATTCCCCCTGAGAGGAGAGAGTCCTGTCTGACCTCCGTATTACACACCCTCACCCCTCTCCCTAGCAACCCACCGTAACCATGGAGCGCGCTGCACTGAGATGATGGCCCTCACACGCCCTCACACACTCATAAACACCCGCACACATACACACTCGCACACGCATACACACCCTCATATTCCAACTCTGAAAAAATATGAGTGATGTAATGGTTTCTGCGGTGGGTAAACGATCCTTGAAATTGCAAAAAATTCTGAAATGAGTCTGAGCCCATAGCTATAAATATTGTAATAGTAAGTCATAAGTTAACCATGCAGCTTTCTGCTGTAGAGTCATTACCCAAAGAATCCAAATTGGTTGTATATACCGTCTATAGAAATGGAAAGGTATTTGTGTTTCCAGAGCTGTTTAGACGATAAAACGTAAATAAATGTCTCAGTGACAGAAAGAGCTGCATTTGCAGGTTCATGAAAGCCAGCCGACAGACACACAGACAAGAGAGACAGAGAGGGAGAGACAAACATAGAGAGTCACATAGAGACACAGGCAGACAGAGAGACAGAGAGACACAGGCAGACAGACAGAGAGACACAGGCAGACATACAGAGACACAGGCAGACAGACAGAGAGACGGAGATACACAGGCAGACAGACAGAGAGACACAGGCAGACAGATAGAGAGACATGCAGACAGACAGAGAGACAGGCAGACAGACAGAGAGACAGGCAGACAGATAGAGAGACAGAGACACAGGCAGACAGATAGAGAGACACAGGCAGACAGACAGAGAGACAGGCAGACAGAGAGACAGGCAGACAGACAGAGAGACACAGAGACGACAGAGAGCACAGAGGCAGACAGATAGGCAGACAGATAGGCAGACGGGCCCTCAGGGTGTGGCGTGCTCACTCTGCATGATCCGTCTGCTGATCTAAACACTGTGTGTCAGTGTGTGTGTGTGTGTGTGTGTGTCAGTGTGTGGTGTGTGTCAGTGGTGTGTGGTGTGGTGTGTGTGTGTGTGTGTAAGTGTGTGTGTCTCCTCAGGCCGTCAGTCTGTCTGGAGCCCCATCATGCTCCCCTGAACCCCAGCAGGGGGCACACACTCATAGACACACACGTACGCACACACACACGTACGCACACACTTACACACACACACGCACACACATGCACAAATGTAAGCACACCCAGACCCCGCCCACCCCTTCGCCCTGGTTATCTCCTGCGTCCATCTCCAGCATGTCTGTGGTCCCTGGTAGTGGCCCCCAGGCGGTGGGCAGCCCTGCTACTCCAGGTTCCATCCTCTCAGCTCTGTCTGCATGAAGCCTGTCTGACACCTGACACCCCTCAGGTCCCCTGGTCACCAGCACTCCCTGCTGCCTCTTCTCGCCCTCCCCCCCCTCTCTCACTCTTTTTCTTCAGCCCTTTCTTCTGTCTCTCCCTCCCTCACCCATCCCTCTCTCTCTCTCTCTTTCTTATCGCTAGATGAGATGCCTCTCCTTCTCTGTGTGTTATTTGTTCTCTTCTCTTTCTCAACTCTTTGTCGTTCTATTTGTCGTTCATCTTTCTCTCTCTCTTTCTATCTATGTCACTCTCTCTTCCTCTCTCTCCTCTCTCTCTCTCTCTCTCTCTCTCTCTCTCTCTCTCTATCTCTCCCTCTCACTTCTCTCCCTTCGGGCTCCCACCATCTGATAGGAGGTTTATCAGCTCAGCTTCCATCACCGCCTCGGCCAATCAGATCCGCCCGTCACTACTCAGGCCGACCTGTCGCTCAGCCACTGTACGTCCCACAGCCTGTCAATCACTCCCTCGCCACGGGGCAGAGCCCTCCTCCCTCCGCTGGGTCCACCAGGAGCAGAGCCTGCTCCTTCACAGAGATACTAGACTCCTCTCTCCTGGGCGGAGACAACGTGTAACCATGATACACTACAGTCATTCAGACTGCTCTGGTCCGGTCCACAGAAGCTGGGGTATTGGGGGTCAACCCCTCTAACCCCGCCCTCAGTGTACGGCTGGCACCATGCAGCTCGTTGCATGCGTAGCTCGGTTTGCAGATGTGAGCGTTGACAGACAGGCTCCAGAGAGAAGCTGTATTCAGAGATGGGTAATTGAGTGTGTTTGCAGGTGGCAGGCAGAGAGGTTAGACGCAGGGAGGCTAACCGCTGCTAGGCTAACTGCTCTAATAGCTTCTCTGAGCTGTCTTCAGTTCCAACATGAGCAGTTGCAGTACCCCCCCCCTCCCTTCTCCCCAGTAGGTTCCCATTAGCCCCCACCTTCCCTAACTCTCCTTTTTTTGGGAACAACAGCTCGAGATGAATAGCCCCATCACCTGCATTCAGACTAGGGCGTGCGACCATTCAGCAGGAGTGCTGGCTGTCCCCCCTCACCCTGTCGATCCCTCCAGTCAGAGCGTCTGCATTCAGACCTGGCCCCCCCCCGCAAACAGGAAGTGTTCATCCGCAGCCACGGGCCTCGCCGCCGCCTTTGTGCGTGTTGTTCGTGGAGCAAAGCGTCGCGGATCAGCACTTTGAAGATCGGAGAGCTTTGAAAAGGGAGATGGGAGAGAGAGAGAGAGAGAGGGAGAGAGGGAGAGAGGGAGAGAGGCGAGAGAGAGATAGCGAAGAGGAGATAGGATAAGAGATAGAGAGAGCGATGACGGCGGGGTGAGCGCGGTGGTAATGCACTCTCTTTTATGCGCCCCCTCTTCTTTCATTCCCTTCCCGGGCTGGGTGGAGTGGCAGGTAGATAAAGAGGACACCTGCGCTCTTAGATCAGCCCGGGCCCCTTCACCTCCACCGCGCCTCTCCTCCGCGCTGCGCTCGCTCCGCTCTTCTGCCCCTCTCGCCTTCCCTCCTCTCTTCTCCTCCCACTTCCTCCTCCTCTGCCCTCCCCTTGCTCCCACCATGTCGCTCCTCTCTTCTGCCCTCGCCCCTCATCCTCCTCCACTCCCCTCTTCTCGCACCCTCCTCTCTTCTCCTCCACTTCCTCCTCCT
>CAEFZP010001231.1:0-12500 GCA_903064625.1 Mallotus villosus | reverse complement strand
AGGGTCAGAGGTTAAGTAGAGAGGTCAGGCCAGGGCAGGTCTGCTGCGTGACTGGGGGAGCGAGGGAGGGATGGAGGAGGAGGAGGAGGAAGGGAGAGGGAGGTGGGGGAGGAAGGGAGAGGGAGGGAGGTGGGGGAGGAAGGGAGAGCGAGGTGGGGGAGGAAGGAAGAGGGAGGGAGGTGGGGGCCCTCAGGGCACTAGGACACCGAGGGGCTGTTGATGTTGCTGCTTCCAGTCGCACTCTGATAGACTTCTGGAAGAACGGGAGAGAGAGAAAAGAAAATAGAGAGAGAGAGATAGAGATGTGTTAGATGTGAGGCAGTGTAGAGGTCTGTGGCAGGGTGTCTGAGAGGCCTAGAGGGAGGGGGGAAGGGGAGGGCTGTAAGAGGGTCACCCTTGTCCAATGGGACGGCCCACTGAGACCCTCCATATGGTTCCTTTAGACATGCCTGTCACACACACACACACACTCACAGACACACACACACGGACACACGCACAGACACACGCACGCTCGCACACTCGCCGAGTAACAACGCCGCTGAACAGTAGCCTGTGATGGCGTCCTCCAGAGTGGGAGACCTTGAGAAGCTGTCCTGCTATCAGAGACAGCTGCTAACAGCCTGATAAACTGTCCTGCAGCTCTATTCAGACCGTGCCCTGGTCACACGCTGCAGTAGTCAGACCGAGCCCCAGGGACATTTATCTGCACTGTCACTGGTTTGGAGAAATATTGTTGCCTCTCATCTTGAGGACACAGGGTTCAGAACACAGACTGACAGTTTCTTTCCATGTGACCTCTGTCTGTCTGTCTGTCTGTCTGCCTGCCTGTCTGTGCTTGTTGTGTTTCTATGATACTATGGTAACATAGACTCCCAATGAACTTGTATGCTGTTTAGATTGTTCACATGCCCATATAGAGTCTTTAAATAGCTCAAACCATTGGCCATTGTGCGGAGTTCTGATTCATATTTAGCAAGTTTGTGTGTGTCTGTGCTTGTGTATGTTAATGTGTGTGTGTGGGTGGGGTGTGTTTATGTGTGTGTGTGTGTGTGTGTGTGTGTGGTGCTGTCTTTATCTGGAGCTGCCAGAGGCAACATGGAGCAGGCTGGGCTCTGCTGTGTCAGGGCAGGGAGACACTGGGTGAGGGGGGGGGAGGGAGAGAGAGGCCGTTGTCTTTGTTCAGCTGTGTGTGCTGCAGCCTCATTCAATGCCAGTGTGTGTGTGTGTGTGTGTGTGTGTGTGTGTGTGTTTAACACAAAGAAAGAGAACATTGTTATCTATCAATATAGACGTCATCAGAGTCCTCTGTCTGTCTCTTATCGGTTTGAAAGATGGGCATTATTCTGTACCTCTACTACAGGGCTCACCCAGCCTGCTGTCTGAGTACTGAGGGTCTGCCTGAGGTCTGTTGACCTGTCTGTCTGTGGATCTGTCTGTCTGTGGATCTGTGTGTCTGTGGACCTGTCTGTCTGTGGATCTGTCTGTCTGTTGACTGTCTGTCTGTTGACCTGTCTGTCTGTGGATCTGTCTGTCTGTGGATCTGTCTGTCTGTGATCTGTCTGTGGATCGTCTGTTGACCTGTCTGTCTGTGGATCTGTCCGTCTGTGATCTGTCGTCTGTGGACCTGTCTGTCTGAGATTCTGTCCTGTTCTGCGTTGTTCTACTTCTCGCCCAGGTGTGATCATGTGATCAATGACATCACGTCTCTCACTCCTCCATTAGGCCAGTTGTTACGCTCTAATATGCTCGTCTTCTCTTCTCTATTTCTCCCCTAGTCTCCCATCCACCCCCTCTTTCACCGCTTGTGTTCTCTCTGGCTCTAACATGTCCCTCCTTCATCGTGTCTTCCTCCAGGGCGCTGGGCCTGCACATTCGAGGCGTGGAGGAGAACAGCCGCTCCAAGAGAGAGGGCATCTTCCAGGACGAGGAGTGCATTGTTAAAATCAATGATACTGACCTAATGGACAAAACCTTCAGCCAGTGAGTAGCTCTCTGATGAAGCGCCACACTGCCATACCTCACCTGCCCTTCTCTCTTTCTGGTTGCGTGTGCGCATTCCTGTCCTGCTAATATGTCTTTTCGTCCTTTCATCTGTTTTATGAAACATTTTACAGCCCGTTTGTCTGTCCGTTTGTCTGTCTGTCTTAGTCCTTTTCTCTTTCCCCCCACAAACACGCTCTGTCCTAAATCTTGTAAAAATAGAGCCTCTCTCTCTCTCTCTCTCTCTCTCTCTCTCGTCTCTCTCTCTCCTCTCTCTCTCTCTCTCTTGTGTTTCTGTCCATTGTGTTGTGGAGAACGGCTGTGTTGTTTATGGTTCTATGTTGGACAGACTTCAGAGAGAGAGAGAGAGAGAGCAGGGCTAGCGCAACTGCTATTTAAACAGATGTTTAGTGTGGGGCAAGGCCAAGGGTGTGTGTATGGACATGACTGTGTGTGTGTGCGCGCGCGTGTGTTCCAGTACCACAGTTTATAAAAAGTACGACGCTGATTAAAACCAAGACATTACTAAGTGATATGATCCATACACCTGCTCCCCTAGCTGTATGTAGGCCGAGCGATAGACGCGGTGATGTCATTACAGCCCTGGTAA
Organism: Mallotus villosus; assembly: GCA_903064625.1. Lineage (NCBI taxonomy): Eukaryota > Metazoa > Chordata > Actinopteri > Osmeriformes > Salangidae > Mallotus > Mallotus villosus. Next base: position 9,907 of record CAEFZP010001231.1, on the reverse strand, counting down.
CGTGACTGAGAGGGATGCTGGTGCCATGTGTCATCATAACTCACCATTATTCATAGGACTAACCATCTGGAGAAACAAGGCTACCACTATGGAGCTCTCCACCTGTGGTGTACCTCCTCTTATTAGAGCTCCTAATTGCTCTGTATGGACAGGGCAGTGTACATCCCAGTTCTCTTAGAGGACCGAGTGTTTGTGAGTGTCAGCTTATTCAGGAAGTTTGACTCCTCCTCTTCCTGCCAGGTCACAGGAAGTGTTCCGTCAGGCCATGCGTTCCCCCACCATGCGTCTGGAGGTGGTTCCTGTCCCCAACAGGGAGCGCTACGAGAGGAGTCTGATTGGACAGCTCTTCCAGCCCTGACAGCCCCATGAGTGCCCAAGACCCAGAGCTCCTCCTCCATCAAGGCCAAGCCCACTTCATCAAGCCTTCCGATCGCTCTCCGATTGGCTGACTACAGCAGCGTCTGGAGGCGCCATGGGGTCCCCGCCCTCAGCCTGTCGCCCATTCCGATGGCCCAGAGTGACAGCCCTCTCCTGACGAAGAGTCCCTCCCGGCCCTTCCTGGCCTGGTGGATTGGCCCACACAGAAGGGGGGCGGAGACTGAGGATCGAGCTTAGTACTTAGACTCCCACCTCCAACCCTCTCTCTCTACACTCTACCACAAGCCCCCTCTCCCGACCTACTCTCGCATCTAATCAGCCTACATCAAGTGCGACCTCTATACTCTCTGACGTCTCTAACCATCAGTCCTCTGATCCATGGCCGTCACTCGTCGTTAGCCTCTCTATCCCTTCTCTTTCTTGAGTTCTAACCTATTCATGCATATGGTCAGTCACCCGATTCCTAGCCCCCATTCCTCTCTCATACTTACCCACACCCCGGCATGTTACTATTCCTTCCTCCTTAAAGGATGCATGGAATTTACCGCCCCGACTCGCGTCCCACGCAGACTCCACCGCGCGCACCACAAGCGACCCATGCCAAAAAGCAGCTTCAAGGATGTGATACCCCCCGCCCCCCCCCGCCCCACGAACGGGCCTCCTCCCGGCCAAGTCCGCTCGCAAAACCCCCCAGAGCGGAGCCCCACTTCTTCAACGCCGGCGGATGATAGCCAACGCAATTTACAAGCCTTTTAGGATGAGTCCGCGCCACCACCCCACCCGCCACGCCCCCCCCCGCCTACCCTCCGCCCGTGTCCCCCCCCTAGACCCTCCACCACCCCGCACGCGGCCAGGATTTCCGAGACCTGCTCTATGACCTTACCCATTGCTCGTGCTCCCTGTATTGGGGCCATTATTCCAATCCCTCCCAAAGTTCTATAAGTCTGTTATTGATCGCATTCAGTTTTCTGGTGATATGAATTCATAGCTGCATGAAAGAGGAAAGTGCTTGCTGACAGTAAAGGGCTGCTTCTACATGACTAACATAAACCAGATCAAGCGAGCACTGCCCTAGCACACGTGTGTGTGTGTTGTTTAGTTTGCTAAGCACAAATGTGTTGATGAGTCATCTATCTAATCTTGCATTGATTAGACTCTCGCATTCAGTCCTCGTGCGTTCTCTTCTCACTCATCCTCGTTCATTTCACCCCTCCTCACTCTTCCTCCTCAGCACTTAATCACTTGCCAGGCCTCGCCGCCTAGGTCGGACGCCGACCACCCCGTTTTCCATCTTCTGCCACACCTGGAGACAGAGCCTAACACCACACGACACACACACACAACACACACACACACGAGCGGCCTGTCTGCTGTAGCACAGCTAGAGACAGCGAGTCCACCCCTAACGTCTTATTCACCAATGACTACTAGTTTAAAGTTTCAACAAGACCGTCTTTACCCCATTCTGCCCACTTCAGATTAATAAGCAGATTACCGTCTCGTTCTGCCAACCAGACTTAAAAGACAATCTATCCCTGGCGCGACTACGCTATGCCATATATACCACCCGATTCCTTGGATGCATTCAGGCCCTTAACTGAAGGGTGTCCTCGGGAGTTGACCCTGGTGCGGCTGAGTTCGCTCCCGCCCTGGGTTACAAGTCGGGTGGAGGACGTGTGGGAATGCCCCGGACCGCGAGAAGACGGGAAACGAAACGCAGGTCGCCCTCGCCCGAAGAAGCGAGAATGCCCACCCGGGTGAGCAAAACCCATGACCTTCCCGATCGCGAAATTGCACTCCATCCATGGGACCCAGATAACGCCGAAAGAGCCTGGTCACACCTGGTCACACTCCCCTACGCGCCCCTCCTCCAGCCCTCCTCCAGCCTCGCTCCAGCCTCCTCATGATCGGACTCCTGCATCTACGGACTCCAGCCCGCGTGTTTTTCATGCCGAAGCGACTAAAGTTGCATGGTGATGGCTGCTCGTCTAGAAGTCCTACGGTCCGCGGCGACTTACAGTAAGCTCCGAGCCTGTGCTGCTGGATCACATGTAGCTGTGTGCTGTGTCCGCCCGAGATGCATATCCTAAGTGCCCGACGTGGGGAGCGAGGGACGACCCTCAGAGACCACTTAGTGGTGGGCAATGAAGTGCCGACCGCTTAAACACACTACACATTCATCATGCAGGCACACACACAACACGCATCAATGTACACACACACACACACCAGAAGCACTCTTTTTATCAGCTCTAGAAGATCCCGCTCTACGCTCTCTCTGTAGGACTGTCGTTTAGTCTCAGCCTGTAGAGATTTGAAGTCCTGTATGTGACAGGACAGAGGGCCTTCTGAGGTGTGTGTGCGTGTGTGTGTGTGTGTGTGTGTGTGGGCTTAGCTGGTCCACTGCTCACTACGTCCCCCGAGGCATGGAGACGAGCTCAGGAAGCAGTTACAGAGCTGCTGGCTCTCTGTCATCTCTCCTTCCCTCCTTCTCTCTCTGCTCATCTCTCCCGCCTTCCTTCTCTCTATCCAGCTCTCCTTCCCTCCTTCTCTGTCTCTGCTCATCTCTCCCTCCTTCCTTCTCTCTGTCCATCTCTCCTTCCCTCCCTCCTCTCTCTCTCTGCTCATCTCTCCCGCCTTCGTTCTCTTCATCCATCTCTCCTTCCCTCCTCTCTTTCTACCCATCTCTTCCTCTTTCCTTCTCTCTTATCTATCCATCTCTCAATCCCTCCTCTATCCATCTCTCCATCCCTTCATCTTGCTATCTATCCATATTCCATCCATCCGCCCCCTCTCTATCCATCTCTTCTTCCCTCTTTCTCTCTGTATTCACCTCTCCCTCCATCATCCTCTCCCCCTCCGTCCCTCCTCACACAAACTGTATATCCCTTATTTCCCCTCTAACTCAGCCAGGAGCAGATCTGTTCACATGTGAAATTAAAACTGATGCGTCCAAAGCTAGCCCTGTCTAATCTCCTAGCCTGGTTCGGGAGCACTGATCAGACTGGTATTGTCAGGTTAGAGCTGGGGGGCCCAGGGGGGGGGCTGGGGAGGGGGTCGGGCCGGGCGGGGGATTTAAGGCTGGCTGGGCAGCTTGGGATAGCTGGGAGGTTACAGGCATGGGGGGGCTGAACACCCGCCGACAGAATAACTGGAAGTGAATGTGTGTTACTGCTGGTGTAGATGCTGTAGAGATGCAGCTGGTTATACCTGCCCTCCAGACCCTCGCCCAGACAGAGAAAGTGCTCCTAACACCTCAACCATATCTGCTATCCCATTTGCAAACCATATACACCTGGAAAAAGGTCACACGTTCAATGCTAAATGGCTTACAATCTCTTTTGTGTGTGTGTGTGTGTGTGTGTGTGTGGGGCCAGGTCCTGAGGGGCTGGGCTTCACCGTGGTGACCAGGGACTCGTCGGTCCACGGCCCGGGGCCCATCCTGGTCAAGAACATCCTGCCTCGAGGAGCGGCCGTCAAAGATGGACGCCTGCAGTCTGGTGACCGCATCCTGGAGGTGAGCTATCCCAGCAGGCACTGCAGCCAGGAGATAAGGACAGATAGGGAGAGATAGGGAGGGGAGGGCTCCTGGGCGGGGGGGGAGGGGGGTTAGACAGATACGAACACCCCCCCCAGGTCAAAGGTTGTCAGGTTGGTGGGATCATATTTAACACCTCAGAACATGTCTGACGTTAAGCTGACAGGAGATTCCATAGCTTCCGATGTGCCCTGAAAGGCTGCTCTGTACATGGGAGTACTGTGGAGTCGGATGGCTGAGCGGTTAGGGAATCGGGCTAGTAAAGGTTGACGGTTCGATTCCTGGCCGTGTAAAATGTTGTTGTGTCCTTGGGCAAGGCACTTCACCCTACTTGCCTCGGGGGGAATGTCCCTGTACTTACTGTAAGTCGCTCTGGATAAGAGCGTCTGCTAAATGACTATGTACATGTACTGATGCTGCCTCATCAGGAACAGTGTTGTTGAAGTGTGTGTGTGTGTGTGTAGGTGAACGGGGTGGACATCACTGGCCGCAGCCAGGAGGACCTGGTGGCCATGCTGAGGAGCACCCGCCAGGGGGACAGTGTGACCCTCCTGGTGACCCGGCAGGACGATATGTTCCTGCCCCGGCAGATGGTAAGAGCCCTCCCCCTCTGACCAATCACAGGCCCACTCTAGACTCATCCGCCAATCAGTAGCGTCTGTCCGATCGGTACACCCAATCAGGATTCTCCTCATGTCTAGTCGATGAATACATCCCCATATCAGGAGTCGTGTCAAACTGCAGCTGCTTATGAGATGAGCCAATCACGACCCTGCATTGTACCACCCATCTAGCATCCCATCTCTTAATAAAGCCTCTCCTCTGTTCCTCAATCTGATGCGTGGGTCTATCTTTCCGTCACCCCTCTCTCTCCACAAGCCAGAGAGTACACCCACAGTGCACGTGTGTCACGGATGTTACCATGGACACACACACACAGAGTGAGAGTGTGCGGCTGAGGCGGCGTGTCTGGGAGGAGTCGTGGAGTGTGTGTGTGTGTGTGTGTGTCAGTGAGAGTGCCGCTCCAGTCTGGGAGGAAATGCCATGTGGCTTCTCAAGTCAACCTTGAGGAGGAGGAAGTCCTTTACACACTTCCTGTCTTTGTGTGGTTGTCAAGAGACGTGTCGTGTGTGTGATCATGACTCTCAATCTTTCTCCTATCCCCTCTCTCTCTCTCTCTCTCTCTCCTCTCTCCTCTCTCTCTCTCTCTCTCTCTCTCTCTCTTCTCTCTCTCTCTGCCCGTCTGTCCCTCCGTATGTCAGTTAGATGTCTTTCCTTCCCTCTTCTCTGCCCGCCTCTCCCCTTCCTGCTCCTATTGGTCCATTGTTGACTCAGCGGGGCGACAGGAAGTGAGGCGAGAGGTCGGCCGCCAGGCTGCACATGGCCCTGAGCCTTACAGGAAGTGTAGTGAGCCTCTTCCAGGAAGTGTCGCGGCGTGGCGAGGCCGTGTGAAGCCCTTCGCTCGTCTCTGAGCAGCTGTGTGTCCAGAACCTCCCCCGAGCCCTCAAGCCACGCCCCTCCACCACCGGCCCATGTTTCTGGCCCACTCGGCACTTTTCGACAAAACAACAGAACCTTGAGGGACGGGGCGTCTGCCCCCCGTATCCATGGCGACGGAGCCCAAATACACACCCGGTCAGGAAACGTACTCCCCCTGGCTCCAATTGTTCTCGTCTCGAGTTTATTTAGAGTTATTCTCAAGGATGGAGCGTTAATCAAGGTCGCCGGTTAGAGAGATGAGGTTTGGTGCTCTGTGTGCAGAGAACGCCTCCCAAACACTTGATCCTGCGCAGACATGGAGGTGCTCTACACTGGGCTGGAAAGAACAGAACGACACACACAGGCTTGATGAGCCGCCCGACGTACGCCTGTGGGAAATATAATGCACCGTCTACTGTGGCTAATACTGTTTAGAATATGTCTCCTGGAGATGACACGAGACTAAACAGAGGCCTGCGAACGAGAGGGAGAGAGTCAGAGAGAGAGAGAGAGACAGAGAGAGAGAGACAGAGAGAGAGACAGAGAGAGAGACAGAGAGAGAGAGAGTCAGAGAGAGAGACAGAGAGAGAGACAGCGAGAGACCAAGCTGAACCTCTCTCTCTCATTATAAATGACGAGCAGTGACTGATAGCATCTCATTCTCACCAGGTTCATAGGCCTACGCTACAGAGATTCCTGCACACTCTATATCTCCCTCTGTCTGTCTCTGTCTTTCTATCTTTCTGTTTGTCTCTCTCTCTCTCTCTCTCTCTCTCTCTGTCTCTGTGTCTCTCCTCCCTGTCATCTCCAGCGCGTGCAGACAGACGCCTGTGTGTTGTCTTGATACCTGCCTGGTCACACGTGGTGGTCCAGTGGTTCTCCGGCGTCACGTTTGTCTCCCGGGCCTCTGGTGTAGCGCGGGCAGACGCGTGACAGGATGAGGGGTACGGCAGACCCTGTGGGACTTCACCTCCAGCTAATTAACAAGCAGCGGTTCTGCCCGTCTAACACGACACCCGTTTATTAATCACCGCAGACGCAACAACATGTTTTTGCTGCCATTTGCGTGTGAATCTGCCCGTGGTAATCCCGTGAAGGGAAGATGGGCGGTAGACACACTGTATGCGCGCGTAAGTGCATAGAAGTGTGTGTTGTGTGTGTCTGTGTTCAAATCTACGTGTGTGTGCGTTTCTCTACTCTCTCTGTGGGATTGGGTGGGGGGGTGTCCCTGTCAGCTCATCAGCCTCTGTTTGTTTGTGCGTGTGTGTGTGGTTGTGTGTCGTGTGTGTGTGTGTGTGTGTGGTGTGTGTGTGTGTGTGGGTGTGTGCGTGTGTGCGTGTGTGGTGTGTGTGTGTGTGTGTATGTGTGCTTGTGTGTGTGTGTGTGTTGTGTGTGTGTGCGTGTGTGTGTGTGTGTGCTTGTGTGTGTGGGCGTGTGTGCGTGTGTGTTGTGGTGTGTGTGTATTGGGTGTGTGTGTGTGTGGTGTGTGTGTGTGTGTGTGTATGTGTGCTTGTGTGTGTGTGTGTGTGTGTGGGTGTGTGCGTGTGTGTGTGTGGCGTGTGTGTGTGTGTCGTTGTGCGTGTGTGTGTGCAGGCAGGTGGGGTGATGGTTGATATGCAGCATCTGTCTGTCAGGGGAACAAAGGCCTCAGTATTTATAGCTGCCAGTAGAGCAGCCAGACTTTAAGCTGCTCTCCTTTTTTTAAATGCCACACACTGCCAGCTCCTCCAACCAACATGCTGCACATAATCTCCCTCTGATACAGCTTTCGCACTGGAGGAGCGCTGTGTGGATGTCTGTGTGTGTGTACGTGTGTGTACGTGTGTGTGTGTCAGCGTAGCCTTATCTCCCCCCTGGCCCTCCCCCCCTCGGAGCAGTGCACTCTGGGTAGCTCTAATGGAGTGTCGGTGGGCTCCGCGCCGCCTCTCCTCTCTGCAGAGTCTCTGGAGGAGAGTAGCGGAGCACATCCCCTGCGTCAGACCTTGGCAGCTCCGCTGATCTCTCCTCCAGACTTCCTCCTGCCACCTGCATTACTTCCTCAATAAAGCCCTTTGATGTCTCCTACAGCCACTCAGGGTCCCGGCCTGTCTTATGGACTCTGCCCGGACCACTCCGGAGCTGTAAAACCCCCCTCGGATGAAGCCCGCCCCGGGCCCAGGCACAGGAGCAGGGACGGGACAGTGTCCCCCTTTCCTTCTTTTGAAGAGGAATAGAACCTCGGTTCCCCAGCTGTATGCATGTGGGTTTAGAGAGGGAGAGAGACAGAGAGGGAGGGAGACAGAGAGGGAGGAGAGACAGAGAGGGAGAGAGGGACACAGAGGGAGGGAGACAGAGAGGGAGAGAGGGACACAGAGGGAGGGAGACAGAGAGGGAGGGAGACAGAGAGGGGGGAGACAGAGAGGGAGAGAGGGACACAGAGGGAGGGAGACAGAGAGGGAGAGAGAACAGAGAGGGAGAGAGGGACACAGAGGGAGGGAGGAGACAGAGGGGAGAGAGGGACACAGAGGGAGGGAGACAGAGAGGGAGGGAGACAGAGAGGGAGAGAGACAGAGAGGGGAGAGAGGGGACACAGAGGGAGGGAGACAGAGAGGGAGAGAGGGGACACAGAGGGGAGGGAGACAGAGAGGGAGAGAGACAGAGAGGGAGAGAGGGAAGGAATGGAGGAGACAGAGAGGAGAGAGGGAGGGAGACAGAGAGGGAAGGAGAGGGAAAGAGAGAGAGACAAAGAGGGAGACAGAGGGAGAGAGAGGACAGGAAGGTGCTTCTAAAGGGGACAGTTGATCCAAACTAAGAACTCCCAGCATGCTTTCTGAGCAGAGGCGCCGCCCCCTACCCCCCCCCTATCCTGTCGTCCACTTCTTCTCAACCCCTCTCAGCTATCGCTCTGGCGACTCAGACGCGCCTGCAAATAATAGGTCTGTCATAATCAATCCAATCAAGCATTGGCCCAATAAAGACAGCTGGCCACCCTAAAAGGTGGAGTATATCCTCATGACAACTGAGGTCCACGTCAGCATCAGGACCAAAGGGGTCTGGGGTGAATTGGAAGGCCTGGATGCCCTCTAAGATGCCCTCAGAGACGGTGCTGTAGGAGCAGTGGACCTGCTGTGGTTACTGGCGTGATGGACTGACTGTGGCATCTCTGCTCCTCCCCTCCATCTGCCAGCCTGTGTTAATGCATCGAGTCTGTGTAGAACAAAGACTTTACAGCAGCACCTCCCACACACACACACACACGCGCACACACACTACACACATCTCACACATACATGCCCCATACACACACACACACTCACCCCTCACTCTCAAAACAGGCACATAAACATTTGATTATTGCGTACACCTCCAGCTAGTGTCACCACCACCTGCTCACTACTGAAATCAAGCGTGTTGGAATGACCAAAGGAACATCTATGTTGAAATGAAAAACACATGGTTTCATTGTTCCTGCGCTCCACTCCCCCACACACACACACACACAGGCAGACACACACACACACTTTTTTCCTCATTTCTCACCGTCTCACTTCACTTTCTTCACTCCTTCCCCGTCCCCGAGCGGAGCCTTGATCAGTGTCCAGACTGGATACATACAGACAGAATACACCAAGCAGAGCAGGATGCTGTGGATGCACAAAGCTAGATCTGCTACTGTGAGCCCGCTCTCTCTCTTCTCCGATACACACACACACACACGCACACACACAGCAGCTGGCCGCACGCAGACGGACAAAACGACTTCATTGAACAGTTTCCCTGAAATCCTCAACAGTATCAATCTTCCATTTGTCTTTCTCTTTCTGTCCCTTCATCCTTCATCTCTATCATGATATCGCCATCACTCTGACCTCCCTGTATATCCCTCCATCTGGCATCCCCCCCGGAACGTGCCAGAACACACACACTCACCTACACACACACACACGCAGGCTCTCACAGCCTGGAATTCTCTCCATAGGATTTGTCATGTGCCCAGAGTATACAATATTTCTCTTCAATGCAATCCCTTATCTCTCTCTCTCTCTCTCTTCTTCTCTCTCTCTCTCTCTCTCTCTCTCTCTCTCACTCTCACTCACCACACACACAGTGTTGATACAGGGTTTAACAACTCCTTGGCCATGCTGTTGGTAAAATCCCACGCACGTACACACACACACACACACACACACACACACCACACACACACACACACACACACACACACACACTGACTCCCAGGACAGTGCACAGCATTCCCGCCAGTACCACGTACAGCAACATCGACTTAACTATTGTATATTATTCAGCCATTAGAAAGTGTGATCGCACTCATAACTCATCTTACATACACCATCACGCCCCCTCCCTCCCCCCCCCTGCCTGCCATGCCCCCAACAGAACAACATAGAGTAGACCTGTGGCAGTGTGTGTGTGTCCTCTCTATGCGTCTGTTTGTGTAGTCTAACTTGACAGGAGACAGGTCAACGGATGCATGGTCCCCACATGATGGAAATCTCTCCTCTCTCTCTCTCT
>CAEFZP010001230.1:0-30866 GCA_903064625.1 Mallotus villosus | reverse complement strand
CTCTCCTCTCTCTCACCCTTCTCATCTCTCTCTCCTCTCTCTCTCTCTCTCTCTCATCTCTCTGCTCTCGCTCTCAATCTCTCATCTGTCGCTCATCTCCTTCTCTCGTCTCTCTTCTGCGTCTCTCTCTCTCTCTACTCACCTCTCTCACACTCTCTCGTGCTCGCTCTCTCTCTGTCCTCTGCGTATACGTCCTCTGTGGCTGTTAATCACTCTCAGCAGACTAGTTCTGGTCTGTCCTGTCCCATTGGGCCTGTTAAAACGGACCCGTCAAGGCTCCGTCTCTCTGGCCTGGTGAGAGTCTGGGGCACGGAACTCTCTCTTCCAGTGTCAGGTGTGGGCTTCACACACACACACACCACAGCAACAGTGCTGCATACCACATCTCCACCACACACAACACACACACCACACAACAGCACCACCCACATCACACACACGCACACGCTGGAGTGCCCACTCCCACAGGCTGGTTCATCATGTGATAGACCAGAGGGCTCAGCCGTTGTGAGAGAACATGACAGCTCAGTTAAACCTCAGTAAAAGACATGACACGTATCAAACGCAGCCTGTGTGAAGTGCTGGGCTGGAGCGCGGTGTGCAGTCAGAGGCCCGTCGGTGCTCAGTGGCAGCCGGGACAAGGACAAGGCCTGGGAAGCTCACACTTTTAATGAGGATAGGATTCGCTCTCTCGGCTCGCTCTGCGCATCGCTCTCTCGCGCGCGCGAGAGAGAGAGAGAGAGAGCGAGAGCGAGGAGAGAGAGAGAGAGAGAGAGAGAGAGCGCAGCGCTCTGCTGGTCTCTCGCTCTATATCTCTCTCTCGCTCTCTCTGTCTCTCTGTCTCTCTCGCATTGTATCTCTATCTCTCTCTCTCTCTCTCGCTCTGTCTCTCGGTCCTCTCGCTCTGTATCCTCTCTCTCTCTCTCTCTCTGTCTCTCTCTCTCGCTTACTGCAGTCTCTCTCTCTCTATCTCTCGCCCTCTCCTCTCTTCTCTCTCTCTCCGTCCTCTCTCCTCTCTTCTCTCTCTCCGTCTCTCTCTCTCTCTCTCTCTCTCTGCATTTCTCTATCTATCTCTCTCTCTCTCATCATCTCTCTCTCGGTCTCTCTGTCTCTCTCTCTGTATCTCTCTCTCTCTCTCTCTCTCTGTCTCTCTCTCTCTCTATCTGCATTTCTCTCTTTCTCTATCTCTCTCTCTCCCCCCTCTCTCTCTCTCTCTCTCCTCTCTCTCTCTCTGCATCTGTGCATGTCTCTCTCTTTCTGTCACTATGTGTCACTCTCTCTCTCTCTCTTCCTTTGTCCCCACTGAGCCTCCTAGGTTGAAGTCTGATATCCCTATTTCCTTCTGGTGTCTGTGTGTGTGTAATATAACATGATAGTTCTGTGCTGTGCTGTGTGTGTCTTAGTATAAAGGGTAGTTCTGTGTGTATGTGTGTGTGTGTGTGTGTGCTTGTGTCTTAGGATAAAGGATGGTTCTGTGCTGTGTGTGTGTGTGTGTGTGTGTGTGTGTGTGCATGAGTGTGAAGCCCCTGCACTCTGATGACCATTAACAGGATTAATAGGCCAAGTTCCCTGGCTGTCTGTGATTGGCTATGCAGATACCACCCCATAGTTCAGTCACACACACATCTGCGTAATTGAATGTCAGCCTCTTTTTCACTAATGCAGCCAGCCCTCTGGAAAAGACCATTTTAATGCTAAATGACCAAAATAATGCTTTTCATCTGTTTAAAAAGACCTCTGTCTGATAGACTTCCCTGACAAAGGGATGCGTTCTGTCTCCCTAGGCGGTGAAACCCAGGGCAGCATTTATAGAAAACACAATCAGAGCGTTTCAATGGAGCGGCAGCCGTTCTAGCAGCGAGACCGCCGTTTGTTTTTAGCATCGTAAACAGCTCTTCCCTGTGCTCTCCCCCGCCCCTGCCACTTCACAGAGCTCCGCAACCTGTCCTCCCAGCAGCCCCTGCTCGGGTCCCTGGGCTCTGGGCCCTGCTCTGGGCCCTGGTCTGGGCCCTGCTCTGGGCCCTGGTCTGGGCCCTGCTCTAGTCCCTGGTCTAGGCCTGCTCTGGGCCCTGGGCTCTGGGTCCTGCTCTGGGTCCTGCTCTGGGCCCTGGTCTAGGCCCTGGTCTAGTCCCTGCTCTGGGCCCTGCTCTAGGCCCTGCTCTGGGCCCTGGGCTCTGGGTCCTGCTCTGGGCCCTGGTCTAGGCTCTGCTCTGGGCTCTGCTCTGGGGGCCACTGTGGGTGTGTGTGAGTGGAGCCCGGAGCTCCGCGCCCCGTCCTCCTTCCTGTCTCTCGTGAGAACATCTGTCCTGCGCTCTGCTCCGTCACACTCCTCCTCCCTCCCCTAGCTGCTGTCCCATTCAGGCCAAGAGATGCTCTGCTGCCCATGCCTGCCCCCCGTCCCTCCTCCCCCCCCACCCCCGGGGACACCCCTCGCCTGGAGCCACATGTTGTTGACACACGAGGTGCTGTGTGTTTAGTGTAAACAAGGCCCTGGGCCCCCTGCTGTGTCCGGGCTTCATAAGCACACATGCACGCACACGCACACACACAATAGAAGACAGTCAGAGGGACATCCCCCCGCCCCGCCCCGCTCCAGGCCTTTCATCCCAGCCTCCACAGGAAGCCCCTCCCCAGAACAGGCTCTGTTCAGCCAGCTGTTACAGCAGCTATGTATAGCAGCGTAGCGCCACACTATATAGACCCTGGGGTCAATACGCTGGACCCCACATCCTCCACCACTCACCGTTAGCCGAGGAGACGTCCTCTTGCTTTCAGAGCCAGCCATCCTCCTGGTTTGATATGTTTTTGCAGTTCCAAACCGCCTCTGCTCTCCCAAGGTCGTACTCTCCTCTGTCTCCCCGGTGAGATGTTCCCTGTTGGGGGTCTTCCAGGGGGGGGGGTGGGGGCGGAGGGATGAGGCCAGAGGAGGAGGCTGTGTGTCCACTAATGCGTATAAAGCCCAGATCTTACAGTAAACAGCTCTAAAGCGAGCCTTGCTGACCCACACACACACAGACTTAGTCGGTCTCTATCTACCTCGGCGTTTACGTGTGTCAGGGCTTCTCTCTCCCCAGGAGGACGGAGGGGGGGTTGTTACGGCGCCAGCCTCAGCTCTGGGAGTGGTCGGGGGATTAAGATAATAACTTTGAGTGCTTCAGACCCACTGTATAGACCGAAACTCAGAGTTGCGTTGCCAGGTTTGACGAGGTTGCCAGGTTTGACGGCTCTTCGTTAGCCGTGTGTTTGGAACACCCACGCTACAGTACCTGTTTTGCAGGACCATTAGACAAGATCAAATACAGGCTTTCATCTACCTTTTTTCCTCCATTTTTCCTGCCCTTTTTCTCGAGCTCTCCTTTCCTTTTCTCCTCTCTGGGGAAGATAAGTCTGGGAGCAGAACAGAGGCACCCTCACTCATTACTGCTCCGTTTCCCTGGCGACAAAAGACAGTGTTTTTCATCTACTCTCGAGATAATAACGGGCATTGCTCTTCTCCTACTCTCCTACTCTCTCATTCTGAAACTGACATTTTCAGAAGAAATGATTTGGCTGGCATTATGGAAACAAAAATGGTAAGATGATGAAAAAGGGGGATGGATAATGGCTGGGCCTCTGTAAAGAGTCTCCCTGTATCTCCCCTCTGTAGAGTCTCCCTCTGTATTTACACAGAAACAGCTCTGAGAGAAAGAAACAAAAACCAGCCCACTGTAGATGCTTACGTTTTCTTTTATGTATGATCTGACTCTTCTCCTCTGTGGTCCCTCTTCTCCTCTGGTGTCTCTCTCTCTCCTATGGTCTCCCCCCCCACTCGGGTCAGCAGGAGGAGCAGCCTCGCGGGGGCGTGTTCTCCGAGGACGGGAAGGAGCAGCTGATGTTCGAGGTGCCGCTCAACGACACGGGCTCGGCCGGGCTGGGCATCAGCCTGAAGGGCAACAAGTCCAGGGAGACGGGCGAGGACCTGGGCATCTTCATCAAGTCCATCATCCACGGAGGGGCCGCCTACAAGGTAGTGTGTGTGTGTGTGTCTGCTTGTGTGTGTGTGTGTGTGTACAAGTCTGCACAAACCCCCAATCAAACACTACCTCCGGAGTACACACTTATGATATTGTCCAGTCTGTCAAATATCATGAACATGATCAGTGAATATATATCCCAGAAATATCCCAGCCGGATGCTGTTAAAATACAAAGCAGAGGGTTCATTCATAAACCCATTATGAGTCTGGCTCCTTAATAGCTTAGGAGATGGGGGCATGTCTGTTCAGAATGTCCATCTATATTTATGTGTCAGTTGTATAGGATGGACACAGGTGCTGCTGACCAATAGCAGCGCTCTCAGCTGTCCCAGACATGTGTTTTAGTTCCCTTGACCTTCGACCTCTGGTGCTTTAGTTCCCTTGACCCCCTAGGCCAGCCCTGACCTTGTCACTGACACACCAAAGTTCCATCAGCAGGGTGCATTCTGGGTCGGCGGGAGTGAGGCCGTATGGCCTGGTGGCTCCCCCCCGGCCCTGAGGCAGTCTGACACACACACAGCACACGCTGCCCTCATCTCTCAACTCCGCGCCTGACCTCTTCCTCATACACTCCCGAGTGCTTGGACTACACAATGTGTCCTTCATGCATGGTAGAGGGGAGAGGTGGGCCAGACCTCACTGCACCGTTAGGAAGAGCATGTTGGTGTGGCTGCTCACTGGCTCAGTCATGGCTGCTCGTTCACACGCTTCCTGACGGTGATGAGGAGGAGGAACATGAGGAGGAACATGAAGAGGAGGGTGAGGAGGAACATGAGGAGGAGGAACGTGAGGAGGGAACATGAGGAGGAGGAGGTGAGGAGGAACATGAGGAGGAGGAGGGTGAGGAGGAACATGAGGAGGAGGAGGGTGAGGAGGAACATGAGGAGGAGGATGTGAGGAGGAGGAGGGTGAGGAGGAACATGAGGAGGAGGAACGTGAGGAGGAACATGAGGAGGAGGAGGGTGAGGAGGAACATGAAGAGGAGGAGTGAGGAGGAACATGAGGAGGAACATGAGGAGGAGGAACGTGAGGAGGAAACATGAGGAGGAGGAACGTGAGGAGGAGGGTGAGGAGGAACATGAGGAGAGGAACGTAGGAGGAACATGAGGGGTGAGGAGGAACATGAGGAGGAGGGTGAGGAGGAACATGAGCAGGAGGAGGGTGAGGAGGAACATGAGGAGGGTGAGGAGGAACATGAGGAGGAGGAGGAACATGAGGGTGAGGAGGAACATGAGGAGGAGGAGGGTGAGGAGGAACATGAGGAGGGTGAGGAGGAACAGAGGAGGAGGAGGAACATGAGGTGAGGAGAACATGAGGAGGAGGAGGAGGGTGATGAGGAACATGAGGAGGTGAGGAAGAACATGGTAGGGTGAGGAGGAACATGAGGAGGGTGAGGAGGAAACATGAGGAGGGTGAGGAGGAACATGAGGAGGAGGTGAGGAGGAACATGAGGAGGAGGAGGGTGAGGAGGAACATGAGGAGGAGGAGGGTGAGGAGGAACATGAGGTGAGGAGGAGAGAGGAGGGTGAGGAGGAACATGAGGAGGAGGAGGTGAGGAGGAGGAGGAGGAACATGAGGCCTCCCTCTGTCAGCCAGCAGCCTCTATCTGACCTACTTGTTTCCTTCCCAAACACGAGAGTCCTTCTTAAAACTCTCTATTAATTAATATCCCCCCGCTCTTGTCCCTGTTCTCTGCTGCGTTCAGACTAATTAAAAACTGTAAAGACCCCTGCTAATTAGCTGGAGCTGTCCCCAGTCTGTGGGTGGGACGTGTCTCTCAGCTCAGTCCCAGCACTCTTCACACACACACACACACACACACACATTCCCACACATACACACACACACATACACACTCCCAAAAAACACACGCGCTCACACACGCCTACACACCGCACATTAATTCGCAGTTCAGACACCGCAAAAGAGTCTGAAGATGTTGTGAAGACCACACACGATGCCTCCGTGCATCTCTGGGTAACCAGCTAACCTGGAGGAGCAGAGAACACGGAGAGGAAGCCTGAGCAGATCCTGGATCAGACCCACCGGACGCTCCTGGTTAATAACAGCTCCTCTCTCCCCGCTAAGTGGACACGTTGATCAGTGTGTGGAGCCTCTCTATGCCGAGGGAGAGAGAGAGCGCTTCCGGGCTAACTGGTGTCCTCGCTGCGTCTCCTCGTGCTATTTCACCTCTCTCTTTCATCTCCCCCCTCCTCATCCCCCCCAGCATCTCCCTCCAGCAGTCTGGGCTAAATGTAGCTACGGCTCACGGCAGTGCATGGATCCGTCTGTCCCCTTTTGAGAAGGTTTGAAATCCTGTGTGGTTGTCTCACACACACACACAGTCACACACACACACACACACTCTCTTGCACATGCACACATTCACAGGTGAGAGATAATCATCCATCTGCATGCTATTTACTTACAATATTATTTTGTGGCAGTGACCCTGACCTTTGTCCCTATCTCTGTCTCTAATGATGTCTCTCTGTGGGGGGGGGTGGGGAGAGAGAGAGAGAGCGCAAGTCTACTCTCTGTAATAGGATCATTAATATCCAGGGTTAAATGAGCTGCAGTGAGTCACTGGTGAATTTGTCATAAGGGTTGTTATCTCTCAGACTACACACACACACACACACATGCAGGTTCAAGATCCTGTCCAGAAATGTCTACTGCCTGCCTAACCAGAGTCCCAGGAGGTCAGACAGAGACCTACCAATCAGGGCTCTCTAGGTCAGACAGGGTCCTACCAATCAACGCTGTCCATTAGCAGGGTCAAGGGTCAGTCGAGGAGACAGGTGGTGTGTGCTGGGCCAGTCTGGTGGTGTGTGGCTGGCCAGGTTAGGGGACGAGGTTATTCCTGGGTGTCTGGACGGAGACGTCTGCTCTGCTGGGACTCCCACAGGTGTCTGTCTCCAGCAGCAGGGAAGGCTAATGTTAGCATGAGTGCACAATGCCCTGTCTCCAGTAGCAGGGAATGCTAATGTTAGCATGAGTGCACAATGCCCTGTCTCCAGTAGCAGGGAAGGCTAATGTTAGCATGAGTACGCAATGCCCTGTCTCCAGTAGCAGGGAAGGCTAATGTTAGCATGAGTGCACAATGCCCTGTCTCCAGTAGCAGGGAAGGCTAATGTTAGCATGAGTGCACAATGCCCTGTCTCCAGTAGCAGGGAAGGCTAATGTTAGCATGAGTACGCAATGCCCTGTCTCCAGTAGCAGGGAAGGCTAATGTTAGCATGAGTGCACAATGCCCTGTCTCCAGTAGCAGGGAAGGCTAATGTTAGCATGAGTGCACAATGCCCTGTCTCCAGTAGCAGGGAAGGCTAATGTTAGCATGAGTGCACAATGCCCCGTCTCCAGTAGCAGGCAAGGCTAATGTTAGCATGAGTGCACAATGCCCTGTCTCCAGTAGCAGGGAAGGCTAATGTTAGCATGAGTGCACAATGCCCTGTCTCCAGTAGCAGGGAAGGCTAATGTTAGCATGAGTGCACAATGCCCTGTCTCCAGTAGCAGGGAAGGCTAATGTTAGCATGAGTGCACAATGCCCCGTCTCCAGTAGCAGGCAAGGCTAATGTTAGCATTAGTGCACAATACCCTGTCTCCAGTAGTATACACTACCCTGTTGACATGACACAGTGATCATGTCTATGTGACACACTGACATCATACCAAGCTCTGATACTGTCCTTTTGTATTTACTCGCACCACACACATCTGCTCATACACGGTGACTGTACTCTGGATTCAATGCTTTGATACAAAAAAAATAGACCAGGGCTGTGTTGTGATACTAACAAGACACACATTTTCACCAAAGTTTCACGGCTCTTACAGGCGTTGAAAAGAAGTTTCCAGAATGTGATTCCATGGTGGGTGTTGACGACAGGCTGCATGTGTCTGTCGACTGTCAGAGAGCTCCATATCAGCTCACTGCAGCTCCCCTGCTCCACACATGACACCTCGCTCTCAGCTCCCACTTGAACCCCTCTAATGCACCTGGCTACACAGAGCCTGGAGACACACACACACACACACACACACACACACACACACACACACACACACACACACACACACACACACACACACACACACACATGGAAACATGCATGGATCGGACACGGTGACATGCATGTAATCACAAGCTCACACTCTCTCTCTCTCTCTCTCTCTCTCAGAGATAGGAGAGTGTGAGATCTGAAGGATGTAATTAATATTCATGCTTATCAACCCCAGAGCTTCTTTCTGGCTGTGTAATATGCACGTCTGTTAATGTGCCACTAGTGGACCACAGACACACGCACGCACACACACGCACACACACACACACACACCCTGGAAGATGTTGAGCCTCTTACATGTAGGTGAGGTAACTTCCTGTACGCCAACTAACTGTCCACTGTCTAACTACATCTCCAACAGGTCTCTCTCTCTGTCAACCGTGGTGTGAATTTAACCAGGCAAATGTGTGTTTGTGTCTGTGTGTGTCTGTCTGTCTGTCTGTGTGTGTGTGTGTGTGTGTTTGTGTCTGTCTGTCAGGACGGGCGCCTGCGCGTCAACGACCAGCTGATCGCTGTGAACGGGGAGTCTCTGCTGGGCCGGTCCAACCACGAGGCCATGGAGACCCTGAGGAGGTCCATGTCCCACGAGGGCAACGCCAGGGGCATGATCCAGCTGGTGCTGCTGCGGTCCCTGCCACAGGTACACGCACACACACACACACACACATACACATACACACACACACACACACACACACATACAGACATACACACAAACACACACACACACAGACATACACACACACACACACACACACACACACACACATACACATACATACACACACACCCACATACACACACACACACATACACAGTTCACACAAACTCACACATCTATTCTCACACCAGGGCTGGTGGGCTCAGTGTGTTCTACCTTCTCTGTGTCCTCACCTGAAAGGCCATTCACACACCTGACAGAGATGCTGAGAGGATGTTCTTGACTGGGTCACACACACACACACACACTCACACAATCACGCACACAGGGGAGCCAGAGAGAGTGTAGTGTGTGCTCACTGTCACAATGGAGATTCTGGCCTGTTCAGCTATAAACGATATGTATTTTCTCACCGTGTACTGAACACCAGAGAAATATGTATTTCTCTTTTTCCTGCAGTGTCTGTGTGTGTGTGTGTGGAGGGGCGGGCTGTGTGATTGTCCTCATAACGGGCCATCCATGTAGATGATGTTTTATGGTCTGTGTCCAGGCGGGGGGGTGTGTGTGTGGGAGGGGAGTTATGGCCGCCTGTCCAGCCTCCCGTGAGCGCCCATCACCGCCTGCCTCTCCTCCCGCCCGCCCGCCTGCCCGCCTCCCTCTCCTCTCTCCTTCTCTGCTTTCATCTCCTCATTCTGTCTCTCTCATGTTCCCCTTTTCTCTCTCTCTCTCTCTCCCTCTTACCTCTATGTTCCCCGCTCTCTCTCATCCTCGCTCTCCGTCTCCCTCTCTCCTATTCTCCCCACCGCCTCGGAGAATAATAAAACATGTTTGTTCTTATGAGAGCCCCGCATGCGTCTCCGTGCTGAGCCCTACGTCTCGTCTCCCCCCTCCGTCTCCCCCTCCGTCTCCCCCCCGTCTCCCCCCCGTCTCCCCCCTCCGTCTCCCCCCTCCGTCTCCCCCAGCTTCCCAGAGCTGCCTGAGAGCTGCCTAGGAGGCTGCGTGAGGAGAAGGTGGGCTGGTCTGACATCAATAGCCTGATGAACGCTGTTAGCGACATCAAAGAGCCGCGTTTGCGCTTCCACTGATTCTCTAAAACGGGTCGGAAAATGGCTGAAAGGAGACGAGCGAGGGAGCGAGAAAAGAGAGAGATGGAGAGAGATGAACAAAGAGATTGGCGGTTCCCTAAAAGCCCCGGTTGGCACAGATATGGAGGCTTTTAGCGGATCAGAGCGCCTCTCTACTCCTCTCCTCTCTTCGCCTTGCCTCTCCTCTCCTCTCCTCTCAATCTGTCTATCCTGTAGTGAAATGCTCATTCCAGATCTAATCAGAGTGCTGTCAGCAGTCTTCCCCTGCTACCAGCCAGCTAAATACCCCCACTCCTAATCCCATTACTCCCCCAGACCCTGCTAATGAAATCTGGCTAGCTCACCCACCATAGCCAGGGTCTGTCTGCAGCCCCCCCAAGCCCAGAGACAGCTCCTCAAGCCTGGGGTGTGTGGGTGGGTGGTGGTGGTGGGTGGTGGTGGTGGTGAGAGGGGACCTACCAGGGTGCTTTGTTTTAAGCAGCAGGTTTATAAATCCCCCTATTGTCATGTGATTAAGATGGTGTGTGATGTGGCCCTGGAGCCTGGCGGGGAGACACGCTGACTGTCACCGTCACACTGACAAACAGAGAGGACTCTGGGACGGAGAGCCCCGCGGGCCGTGGGAAACCACACGGCTTCTCTCGTCTCCTCTTTGCTCTCCCGCGCGCACGCTCTTGTCTTCCTCCTTTTCACTGTCTCTCGCTCTCTCTCTCTCTCTCTCTCTCTCCATCCGTCCACCGCGTTTGTTCCCGCCCTGTCTCCTCGGCGAGCTGTGAAGGGAATTCAAATGCATCAGCGTATCGGAATCTTCAATGACCGCGTCTCACCGGGTCACTGTCCCCTGAGTCTCTGTCCTGCCACCAGTTTTGGGGACGGAGGGAGTGAGAGAGAG
The DNA here is from genome assembly GCA_903064625.1 of Mallotus villosus. Taxonomy (NCBI): domain Eukaryota; kingdom Metazoa; phylum Chordata; class Actinopteri; order Osmeriformes; family Salangidae; genus Mallotus; species Mallotus villosus. The sequence continues at coordinate 20,149 of CAEFZP010001230.1, read as the reverse complement.
GAGGAGACATGGGGGAAGGAGGATAAGAGTTTGGGAAAGGAGCACCGTTTTTCTGGGGGACAGGGGGGAGGAGAATGTTTTGGGCATGAGAGCGAACCAGGAAGGAAGTAAGACAATATGATCTAATCACCTAGCCATCTCCCAACACCCTCTCAGCTGTCCAGCTTCGAGTCTCCATTGTGACAGTTGTGTCTGGTAAACACAGGAGAGATGAGGGGACAGACAATGTCGTTTCCTGACCCTCTCCCACCGTCCGTCAGCACCTGATAGATGGTGTCGTGACACGGTCCGCTCCCCCACCCGCACCGGCTGTCCCAGGAAGCCAGGAGGAGGTGTCGACACGTGACACACTTGTGTTCCCCCGCTAACTAAGTGTCTGGAGAAGGGAACGAGGGGAAGGAGAGAGAGAGAGAGTCTGGTGGAGTCAGTCCAGGCCTGTCGAGGAGGAAGAGGCATCTCTGGGAATCAGGAAGGATGTAGAACTACAAGGATATCAGGGCTGTTGTTGTGTTGATGGTGTGTGGTTCGCTTACTGAAGCACTGCCAGGAAAGGTTGTGTAGCCAGCTGCTGTTGTAGATGGTATGGAGGGCCCTGGTGTGTGTGGGTGTGTGTGTGAGTGTGTGTGCGTGTGTGCGTGTGTGCGTGTGTGCGTGTGTGTGTGTGTGTGCGTGTGTGTGTGTGTGTGCGTGTGTGTGTGTGTGTGTGTGTGTAACGTTTTCCCTCTGCCAGGGTTTCATCCCCAGCTCCCATGCTGTAGCTCTTCTCACTGTTCTGGCCTTCATCATTCTGGTACATGCTACCACAGATATGTTGCTGCCGCTGCAGAAATCTTGATGTGCGCGCACGCACGCACACACACGCACGCACACGCACACACCTCCTTTGATGTGCACCTCCTTTAAAAACATTCTCCACCCCCAACTTCTGTGATTTCCTGTTAATTTCCACTGATGCCCCCCCTCCTCCTCGGGCTCGCAGGCCCCTTAGTGTGATTGCGGCAGCGGAGCTGTGCTGTTTGAAGGGAAACAGACAAATGGAGGAGTTGGCTGGCCGGGGAATCCTCATTGATCCTCCTGTAATCTCATTTAGGCCCCGTCACTGTCTCCCTGCTCTCCTCTCGGCTCTCCTCTTCTTTCTCTCTCCTCCATCCCTCCTCTCTTCTCCTGGCAGCCGGGAGCATCCTAAGCTGTTCCACTAGCCCCCCGCCTCTCTGTAAGTCTATCTATGGCTGTTCCAGTACCATCCCCCCCCCTTCTTTCTGTTAGTATCTAAGGCTGTTCCACTGTGTCCCCCTCTCCCTAGTCGCCACCCACCCACCCCACACATGCACACTCGTGTGCACCCTCACTCTCTCCTCTGCTGGTGCTACTTCCTGGCCGTTCCACACAACCCTCCACCCCCCTCCCCTCCGTCTGACAGTGCCAGCTCAGTAAACCCTCCCCCTCCCCTGCTGGAGCTCCCTATATCCCCACGCCCCCCTCGCCATCATGCCCCCCACCCCCCTGCCAACATGGCCCCCCCTTGCCAGCATGGCCCCCCCCTTGCCAACATGCCCCCCCCTTGCCAACATGGCCCCCTCGCCAACATTGAGCTGGGAAAGAGAGAGGCTGTCTGTGAAGTGAGCTGTTGGAAAGTGTTTTAATGTCTTTACAGCTCTATTGGCCCTGATCTGAGTGAACATTTAATCATGATGTTGTTTTCATTGAGCCCCACTGCATCGCTGTCACTGTGAATTAGATGTTTCTGCTTCAGTCTGCGTGCCGGCTTTTACTGTCGACACATAAAACACCATGTTCCCAAGAAAGCAGATTCCTTAATGCACATTCATACCTCTCTCTTTCTCTCTCTCTCTCTCTGTGTGTGTGTGTGTGTGTGTGTCCGCGCCCCTGCGTGTGTGTTTGGGCGTGTGTGTGAACAGCTCATTAGAAGCCAGTCGTTGAGCTCCTTGTCTTGCATGGCTGCCAGTCCTCCACTGGTGGCCATGTCCATATCTCTCAGTGTCATCTGGTCCTGAGGCCGCTTCAGCCATGAATTACCTCACTCTCCCCTTGAGCTGCTCACAGGAAATCACTAAATCTCCCTGATTGGCTCCAATCCCTCACACAGTCCCGACAGCCGGACTGATCTGCATAATGAAGAAGACCTCTTTATGACCACTAGCCCTCGTTCTGTTTCTCTCGATCCGTCAGTGCTTTCTCTCTCTTTTCGTCCCACTCTCTGTGTTAGGAGAACAAGAAAGAACAGAACGCAAAAGAGAAGAAGAAAGGAAGGGACAGAGGGAAAAGCAAGAGCAGAGGAGAGAGAAGAGAAAAAAGAGAGAGAAGAAAAAGAGGAGAGGAAGACAGGGAAGGAGAGAGCGAAGGGAAAAGAAGGAAGAAGAGAAAGAGGAGAGGAAAGTGAAGGGCTCAAGGAGAGAGAGAATGCAACACAGAGAGAAGAAGAAAGAGCTATGAATCAATATACAGTATATATACTGCCGAAGGCAAAGCTCTTCACCCAACTCTCCACTTTACCCTCCTCTGTGCCCTCATTTCTCTCTCTCTCTCTCGAAACACTACAGTAAACCCTGTGACCATGGCAACACAATCACAGTCACATTTGCGCCAGCAAATTGGCATTACAGTTATAATTGTTAGTTTTGATATGATATTGTGTGATTTGATATGTTTTTATGTTGGCTTCATTAAGGCACCACATGTTCGGCCTATTTTTAATTTCTTAATTTGTTTCTCTCTCTCTTTCTCTTCAACAGGATTACCATGTGTCACCCAATCGGTCGTTTGACGGCTCTTTCGTCCACCAAGGATTGGTCAGCCCTGTCAATAGTTCCGCCCCAACTCCCCATGGTGACCAATAGCTTCTACGAGAGATCTACTTGTGAGTTGGAGAAATGTTGCTGCCAGTATTATCGGCACCTTCTCTCTCTATTTCTTCTCTCCCTCTCTTTCTCCCTATCTAATCTATCTTTCTCTCTGTCTCTGTGTGTGTCTCTCTCTCTCTCTCTCTCTCTCTCTCTCTCTCTCTCTCTCTCTGTGTCTCTCTCCCTCTCTCTCTCGTCCCCTTCTCTGTTTCCCCAGAGTCAGCAGTGATCTATTCCTGGGGACTCGTACACTCTATATCACCTCACATCCACCTCACACTCAAAACCGCAAATCCTCTTTTCCTCCTACCTGTTCACTCACTCTTTTGCTCGAAGTGCAGGTTTGTGTGTGTGTGTGTGTGTGTGTGTGTGTGCGCGCATAATATTCACGTTACCATTGTGGCAGCGTCTGTATCAAGGCCGCTCTGCTTTTAAACAGCTATTTTGGAAATGTTTGTGGATAAACAGCTATGACCTTGAAAGCCTCCGTGTGAGGGATAGACGAGGGAGGGAGAGAGGGGAGGGAGGAGGGGAGGGAGGGGAGGGGAGGGAGGGGAGGAGAGAGAGGGGAGGGAGGGCCGATGCTTTCTGGGCGGCGTTAACCTAGGACTCGTTAACACAGAGTACAATCAAGTCTTTCATTTGCAGAAGACGCTCTCCCAGAGAGCGGTGCTGGGAAGTTCACATTAAAACTATAAAGAATATTTTAACCCGGATGTTTGTGTGTATGTGTGTGTGTGTGTTTGCAGAAGAATAAATTCCAGTTAATGAATCTTTCCATATGTATGTATGCTGATGTGTGTGTGTGTTGTGTTGGTGTTGGTGTGTGTCTGCTTCTACGGCTTTCTCTGCCTCCCCTGAGAGCTTTAATTGCCAAACCTGGCAACAAAAAAGAGTGGTCTCTAACATCAACTCACTCGTCTGAACCACCATCTCTTTGTTCACTAAGTGCTGTGTCCTTGGTAACCAAGATGTATTTAACACGATAACATGTTCTTCAGAGCTTCTGTGGGGCTTGCTGAAGGTTGGGTCAAACACAATGTGTGGTGGGGGTGGGGTGTGGGGGTGTGAGTGGGTGTGGGGGTGTGGTGCGTGAGTGTGGGGTGGTGTGGGTGTGAGTTGGTGTGGGTGTGGGTGTGTGTGGTGGGTGTGGGTGTGGGTGTGGGCGTGAGTGGTGTGGGTGGGGTGGGTGGGTGGGGTGTGTGTGTGAGTTGGTGTGGGTGTGGGGTGTGTGTGGGTGTGGGTGTGGTGGAGCTGCTAGCTAGCCTAGAGCTCCAGTCTGAGTGTTTGGGCGAGTCCTCGGTGTTCCAGTATATGGAACACAGCAAACACACGATCTAGGAAGAACCCCCTAGACTCAGAAAGACCCTCATAACCAGAAACTCTGCCTAGACAAATCATCCTGATGTGTCCTAATACCGGAGATAAAAGGACACTTAACCTCGGACGGGACAGCTTTGCGATTGGCTGGCGGCTGGGGGTGTCCAGGGATTGGCTGGCCCGGGTGGTGAGGATAAATATGTCTCCTCCACAGTACAGTGTATTGATCCATCATCTAAACTGGAGATGTCTTATTTTACTGGTACAGAAGATACCGTGCGTGCGCGTGTGTGTTTGCTCCGTGAGAGAGACGGAGAGAGAGAGGAGGAGAGAGAGAGATCAGCAGGACATCAGCGGAGGAGAGGCAGAGAGGGGGAGTAGGCACTTTGTTTCGCTCTTCCCGCACGTCAGTTTATCTTCAGTGGGAAAAGTTGTCTTCGGCAGATGATGGAGGAGAGGCGCTCTGTTGTAATGCATCACACACGCACCCCCGCACGCGGCCACACGTCCTAGGAGAGCTATGCAGTAATAATAGGAGGGCAGCTAGGCAGGCTAGGCTGGGTTATGAGGAATGATGAGTGTGTGTGTTGTCTGTGTGTGTCTGGTCTGTGTGGTGTGTGTGTGTGTGTGTGTGGTGTGTGGACGCTGAACTCTGTGATGCATCAGTTTGTCAGCAGGGATTTCTTCCCCTACTGTGGCTCAACACAAGCCCTCCATCAAACAGACAGAAAGCCAATCCCTTCCTTCTATCACACACACACAAAAATCACACACACACACACCAAAAACATTACACCTACACGCATCGCCACAAGTTGCGTGAGCCCTCAGCCAACCACAGCCCAGTCTCACCCTCGGGGAGGAGTTTGCCCGGAGACATTTCGATTGGCTAGCCGGGAAAAATCCAGAGCCAGTGAGAGCCAAATGAGAGCCAGTGCTGCACAGCTAAGCAGGCTGATGCTAATGCAGTGTAATGCTAAACACACACACCATCCATCTCTCCCCAAAACGCCCGCTCTCTCCATTTGTCTCCACGGCTGCTCTCTCTAAACACACTGTTTGTTTCCGGGCGGTGTTGTTAGCCAACGCACTAATCACTCCAAACTCAGCACACACACACACCACTGATCAACGCAAGGACCTACACACGCGTGCACAAACTCCTTCAGCACACACACACTCCAAACGTGTGTGCGCAAGCTTCACATTAGCGTCCATACATTAGCATACACAAAATCCTCCCAGTAATCGCGCTTCGTCTTGGTCGCTCCCCAGTGTCCAATGGAAGCTACGGCCACGTGGAGGAAGAGGAGGAAGAGGAGGAGCTACCCCCTGGGCCTGGTCCCGCCCACAGCCCCCCCCAGACCAGCCCAGCACCAGCAGGCCCAGCCTCAGTACCACCATGTGAAGTCCTCCAAGAGCATGGATCTGGGTAAGACACACACACAGTATAGCCTCAGTACCACCACGTCAAGTCCTCCAAGAGCATGGATCTGGGTAAGACACACCACACAGTATAGCCTCAGTACCACCATGTCAAGTCCTCCAAGAGCATGGATCTGGGTAAGACACACACACACATACGGGCATGAGCCACACACGCGTAGATGACGTACGTGCACGGGCGTGCACACAAACACACACACAAACACAAACACGGTCATTCATCCGTGCTGCTGGTGAAAGCAGCCCGTCCCAGCCCCTGGTGTCGTCCCAGGAGAGCGTGATCCAGCCGTCTGCCTGCGCCAGCCCGCCATCTCCTGCTGCTATTAAACGGCTAGCGACGGGCCTGAGTGCACGTTAGGAAGGCAGATCAATGGCCCTCTTAGGCCAAACACGATTAATCTGTGTTTTACCTCCAAATATCATCCCTCCAATCTAATAACGCCGGGCCTATCAGATGCAGCCCTGGGCTCTCAGACGCGTAAACGAGCACAGCTCACGGGGCGTCATCGGAACACATAATGGGAATGTTTTTGTGGATTTTTATAGTCAGGCCGATTGGATGACTTTTTCCTGTATGAGGGAGAGGGGGGGGGTGGGGGGGTGCGAGTGGGTGGGTGGGCAGTGGGGGGGCGGAGGGACAGGCAGGCAGACAGACACTCGGCCGCGGCAGTCGGTCAGCCAGCCAGCCAGTTCCAGACAGGGTTTGATCCCACCAGAAGTGGGAAGTCATTTGGTGGTCTCGTCCTGGTGGGCTCGTCCTGGTGGGCTGCAGGGTGTTGGAGATGAGGAGGAGGCTGGAAGATTAATAATACATATCTAGCTCCCAAAAAAAATCCCCCTTTTAGTTCATGAATAATAGAGACTTTGGATTGTATTTTAATTGAAAGTGGGAGACGGCTGCTGTTCACCTTCGCATGGAGAGAGAGAGATAGAGAAAGAGAGAGGAGAGAGAGAGGTGTGTGGGGAGAGAGAGAGAGAGAGAGAGAGAGAGGAGAGGAGAGAGAGAGTGAGAGAGAGAGAGGTGTGTGAGAGAGAGAGAGAGAGAGAGGAGAGAGCGCGTAGAGAGGGAAGGAAAAGAAGGCGGAGAATTATAGAGTGACTTATACTCAGGTGTGATTCCTTCTAGTCTTCTGAGACAGAGATGATATATGCAAATGACGCCCAAGAAGAGAGGGAGAGAGAGAGGGAGACAGAGGGCGAGAAGAGAGCAAGAGGAGAGAGAGAGAGGGAGAGAGAGAGAGAGAGACAAGAGGAGAGAGAGAGAGAGGGAGAGGGAGAGAAAGAGCAAGAGGAGAGAGAGGGTTTGAAGAGGGAAAGAGGGAACGAGAGAGGAGAGTGAGACGGTGGGAGGTGGGAGGGAGAGAGTGTTAGAGATGACCCCTAGTGCGTGAGTTCCTGTTGCCCCGCCAACGTGAGCATGTCCTGGCAGAGGGGAGCCATGGAGACCTGGGCCAGAAGAGTGACACACGCAGCCCTATAGGAAGACATGGGAGAGAGGTGCGATATGGAGCTCTAGGAATGGCAGGGGCGAGAGATGGGCGAGAGAGAGCAGGGATATGTGTCAGGAGGGGAGAGAGGTGATGAGTGTCTGTGCCCGCTGGGCCGTGGGCAGGCTAGGAGGGGGAGGAGCCTGAGTGAAATAGATATGAGACGCTCTCGGCTCTGAGAAGTCATTTTCCTTCATAGCTGCCACGGCTCCGATCGCCCTCAAAATTGAATGCACACCATAAAAAGGAAGACTGCGTACATTTCCACACATTAACCAAGGATGACCCTATTATCGCTTTTTTGTGTGAAAATGATCCGCCCTCAGACAGAGAGAGGGAAAAGATGGAAAGACAGAATTAAAAGAGGGGAGAGAGAGAGGAGAGGAGGAGAGGGAGGGAGAGGGAGGGAGGAGGGAGAGAGGATGCGCGGTGGAGTTTGGTTTGTTGGTGAGGGTGCGTGAGGAGAGCGATGAGGACGTATGTAGGAGAGTTTGCGCGTAGGGCGTGTGATGGGGTGGAGAGCAGGGTGGGTATAGATGCGAGCTCAGCGCGCCCTCAGAGAGATTGAGGGCGAGGGATGTGAGTGCGGTTGCGATCGAGTGTGCGTGCGGTGGTTGATGTGATGTTTCACTCTGTTAAAACACTACATGCAGCACGAATTTCAATTGCACTTCATTAGGTTTCATATTTGATTTCTTTCTACTGCGTGTGCTCGCTCGCGCATGCAAACACCAGCAAGCGTACACACACACACGCATACACACACACACGCGTGCACACACACACAGAACACACACATGCACACAGGCGAGACGGATGATGTTTTGTTATTACCCAGGTCTCCTCTTCACTTCTCCAACACTCCACCCCTTCATCCCCCTCCCTCTCCTGTCTTCTTCTTCTCTGTCCTTCTCCCTCCTCTCACATCCTTTAGAAAGAGACCATGGCACCCCACTGTCTGCTCTGTGATGTCACTTCCTCGTTTGTCCCTCAGGGAGCCCCCCCAAAGCCAGCCTACAGTAGCTGCAGAATGCAACACACATACATACACACATAGCACAGAGCCCACCTGTTACACTAGTCACACTAGTGTAGTCTCTGTTATCCACGTACACATTTCTGTTCATACCAACACACGTGTCCCCTCGCAGGACAGTGTCCCCACGCAGGACAGTGTCCCCACGCAGGACAGTGTCCCCACGCAGGGACAGTGTCCCCACGCAGGACAGTGTCCCACGCAGGACAGTGTCCCCACGCAGGACAGTGTCCCCACGCAGGACAGTGTCCCCACGCAGGACAGTGTCCCCACGCAGGACAGTGTCCCCACGCAGGACAGTGCTGGAGATCAGCCTGTCAGTTAAGGCCCCTGATGCCTTCATAATCATCTGTTTCCATCCTCCTCTACTTCCTCCTTCTTAATCTCCCTCTCCTCCATCCAGCCCTCCTGAATCCTCTCCAGTAATAGTCTACGCATTGCTGAGTGGAGTTGATTGATACAATGTCCTTCCTAGTCAGAAAGATAGAGGGCCCTATCTTGCACCCAGCGCAATTGACTTTGTCAGTGACGCAAGTATCATTCCTATCTTGCACTCGGCGCAAAGCGGATTTTTCCCTCCACGGGCGCACGTCGAAATGACCTTGCGCTCCCGGGCGGTTCAGCGAACAAGGAGGCGTGCTCCGGCGCAACGTTCTTGGTGCTATCTTGCGGTTTCCGAAAAACCATTCCGCCACTGACCAGGAAAAAGGTGTGTTTAAAGACAATGGCGCATTATTCAGATGCTATTTTAAGGGCGCAAGCTTGGTCCGTGCGCACTGCTGGCGAAGCCAGGGTATTCTTCCTGCGAAACTACGTATTGTTTTGATTTTATTGTATGGCTAGCTGTGGTTACATTCGTTCATGTCAATGATTAATAAGATGTTCATGAGAAATCTGTATGTATGTGAACTTGAATTGTAACAACTGTGGCAATTTACCCCTACGCCTGTTTAACCGAAGCTAATTTGGGTAGGTTTCTTCTCCAATGCACATCAGAATCAGAATCAGAATTCGGTTTTCAATTTACTGTGGCAGGAAGGTGCAAACAATAAACATATATAGGCCCTACGGTCTTAAATTAAGTTAAAAAACAGTTACACATAATTCTAAGAACTAAGCAATAAAAATTATATATATATATGTCAAAATAGGCTACATTTGAATGAGCAGCATGAGTGGGCAACTTAGTGCAATGAAACTGCTCTGCCTTTCCCATACAATGTCACTTCTCTATCGTTTACGGTCCTGACAAGAACGTCCGTCTCCTGTGAACCGCTGGCGTGCGCCTGGCAAATCCGCCGTTATAATAGCAATCCGCCATGGAACAAGCGCTGCTCTTAAAGGGAATGTGAGATGACGCTCTGATTGGCTTATTGCACGTACGCCCAAACCACACCCATTAGTAATGTAGCTACCTCTTTTACATTTGTGTCAGGCGTAAAGTCATTTATCCCGCTGCTAAAATAGCAACCGCACCGGAGTCCCGCCCACTTGCGCTTTGCGCTTTGCGCTTTGATACTTGCGTTTCAGATCGTCAAAATAGGGCCCGGTGTGTGTGTGGTGTGTGTATCCATGCACTGAACGGTTCTTTGTTTGTCTTTGTCTTCTCTCTTGGTTGTGCTCGTCCAAAATCCATTTGTATGACTCCTTTATTTATTTATTTATTCTTTGCCTGCTTGCTTCCTTTTTTCCCTCTTCTGTTCTGGAGAAATTGACCCCATAAAAAATTTAAGGGATTATTTAAAAGACTGGGATGTAATGAAAACCTATTATGGTAGCTGGGTGGTGCTATTCCTCAGGCTGCCAGCCTCCCCTGTAAATCCTGTTTCTCTGGATTAAACTCTCTCTCTCTCTCGCGTCTCTCCTCTGCGTCTCTCTCGCTCTATCCTCGCTCTATCTTAGCTCTCTCTACTCTCTCTCTACTCCATCATCTCTCTCCCCCTCTCTCTCTCTCTCTCTCTCTCTCTCCCTGTCTTTCTCTGTGTCTCTCTCCCTCTCTGACTGCCCCCTGCCTTTCTCAGCTTCTCTTCTTTCTCCTGTTGCCACAGACCAGCAGTGTATGGATTTGTCCCATTAGCTCCAGAGCCTATGGCTTCCTATAGGCCGGCCTAGCCTCATATGGCTTCTCACAGAGGGGAGTCTACACCCTGTTCATACAGACGGAATGTTGTTATGATTCTGCAATTTCACACCAGTATCAGAAAGCCCCCATAACAAAGGCTACACATCCTCTAGTGCTGCAGTTTTTTTTCTTTCTGTAAACAGGCCCTGTGATTGGCTGTCTGGGTTGCAGACTGGCTGTCTGACTGGCTGACTAGCGAGGGGCTGACTTCATGATTGGCTGTCTGGCTGGTTTTTCTACTGGTGTGAAGTGATCCCCCGGTTTAAGGGAGCCTGTTGTACTGTACAGTCCCAGGTCCCCTCTGCCTCATGCTCTATCAACGTGGCACTGCATGCTGTGGTGCTGATGCAGGCTCTCTGGCTGGCTGACTGGCTGGCTGGCTGGCTGGCCGCAGACGTACGCTGCTAAACATACACAGACCTGACTACAGCACTAAATACCCCTGTAATGAGAACCAAGCCTAGCAAGTGTGTGCACGTGTGCTTGTGCGCATACATATGGTGTGTGCGTGCGCAGATTTCAACTGGAATTAAATATGTTCCGCGTTACAGCAGCCTGAGTTGTGGTCAACATGGAGAGAAGGGGGAATTCGGTGGCACGAAAATTGACTTAACGCCACTCTGGGATGGGGAAAAAAAGCAGCGTTTGGAAGCGAAGTGTGTGCTGGGAAAATAAATGTGTTACTCTGCAGTGCACATGGCAGCTGCCAAACTGAAGACTTCATCCCCACATCTCTCATATTAGGGCTTAAACGGCCTAACATGCTGGGGACTCTTTAGGGGGACCCACTTAGGCTTCTCCCATTCTCTATATTCTCACACATAGGGAAGAGTTTATTTTCTCCTCTAATAGTGTTCTTTCCCCACCAAGAGAACTAAGATGGAAAAGATGACTGACCCAGAATGTGTGTGTGTTGGTGTGTGTGTTAGTGTGTGTGTGTGCGCGACTCAGCACCTTGTTTCTCTCCCACTCTCTACAGCCCATCTCTGTACAGGTGGCAACATTCACTCTTTAACACACACTGACACAAATAAACACACACACACACAATCTTCAGCCTCCCAGACAGCCATGTGTTTGTGATTAGGGTCGGTTCAGAGCTAACCTTTGTTTCTGCTGTATGGTGCCTTTCTTGAGTGCCGGTCTCTCTGAATGCCTGTTCTATTTAACTGCTTGTATCTCTGACTGCCTGTCCTCTGACTGCGACTGCCTGTCCATCTGAGTGCCTGTCTCTCTGACTGCCTGTCTCTCTGAGACTGCCTGTCCATCTGACTGCCTGTCTCTCTGTCTGCCTGTCTCTGTCTGCCTGTCTCTCTGACTGCTGTCTCTGTCTGCCTGTCTCTCTGACTGCCTGTCTTTCTGAATGCTTTCCTCTCTGTTTGTCTTCCAGTGGCAGATGAAAGCAATGTGGCATCTCTGGCAGAGCACAAGTCAGGTAAGCAATGCTCTCTTTTCCAACCTCCGTCTCTCTCTCTCTCTCTCATATACACACACACACACACACACACTCTCACTCACACCACCGTACCCCTTTCATAAGCCATCCAGTCATCCGAAGAGTGTAGACTGTAGCAGTGGGGGTTTCCAATATGAGAGAACTCTCCGGAAGGCCTCAGGCCTCTGTCACACACAGCAGCTACAACGCTCTCTGTCACAGGAACCTGAAACCTGCCCCGGGACTGATGGTGCTCTGCTGTGTGTGTGTGTGTGTGTGGTGGTGTGTGTGTGGGTGTGTGTGTGTTTGTGTATCCCCGAATGCAGGTTAAAGGATGGGAGGCTAATACAGTTAATACAGCAATCCATACTGCCCTGCGTTTTACTGATGTACACACTAATGGTTATTGACAGGAAGGGGGTGCCGTGTGGGGGTGAGTGGGGGGGCTGCTGACGAGGGGGTTTCTGGTCCTGCCTGTCTCTGCCTGCCTGTGTGGGTCTGTTACACCTCCATCTTGTGTAGTCATGTCCCTTCATACCTCTCCCCTCCAGTAAACAAGCCCCCTGCCCACTGTCCTGCCTGGGGCTCTGCTGTACACAGCTCCAGGAGTTTACCAACTCCTCACCCTGATCTGTCTGAGTGTGTGCGTGTGTGTGTGAGTGAGTGTGTGTGTGTGTGTGTTACCCTTTGGTTTGTCCTTGCAGGTCTATTTGGGAGATAAACAGGAAGAGAGAAGGATTAGCAGATAGATTGGCATGTGTTCTCCTTGGCCATTGTTGCTGCTGTTGTTACGACTGCTGTTCTCATTACGAAGGATTAATGGCTCTGTCTGTCTGTGTGAGTGTGTGTGTGTGTGTGTGTATGTTTGTTTGTGTGTCTGTGTATGTGTGTGTACCACTTAGTCCACTACTCTAACCCTCACTAAATCCTCTCCCCTTCTCTCCTCTCTTCCCCATCCTCTCCTCTCCTTCCCCTCTCCTCTCTTCCCCTGTCCTACTCTTCCCCTCTCCTCTCTTCCCCTGTCCTTCTCTTCTCTCCATCTTTCCTCTCCTCTCCACTCCTCTGTTGGACCGGGAGACATAGATCCCTGGAACACTGCAGCACTGCATCATGGGAATGTATTTTGCTGACGAGAATAAACTGGCAGTTAGACCCTCCAACACATACGCACTCAAAAAGTCAAGCATACACACACACACACACACTCACACCCACCACAACCACAACTCAACCACAACTACCTTCACCAAACTCCAACTATGTGCCCTCATTAAGAGAGATCAGGGCTTGACAGGGGTACGTGTGTGTGTGTGTGTGTGTATATGCCTACTGCTGCAGTGTGTGTGTGTGTGTGTATGCCTACTGCCGCAGTGTGTGTGTGTGTGCGTGTGTGTTTCGAGTATAGACATACCAAACTTCTGTGGTAAAACGTATTGAGCAGGGAAGCGATTACAATTGTAAATCCCTGCAATTTGATATCAAACATTCTGACTCGAGCACTCCCAAGGTCAACAGGAAAGTTCCCCCACAAAGAGAAGATATTCCAAGATGTCTTATTCAGCTGAGATCCACCATTCATTCATCGCCTATCCGTTATTCATATGTGTGCGGTTTGCAAAACAAAACACTCTGCATTTGCAAAGTTGGGAAAGTTTGTCTCCTAGCATATGGCCAGCCGTCTGCGTGTGTGTGTTGGGCTGAGCAGATGTTGAAGTGCCCTGCCAGCAGAGTGGCTGGAGACCCAGACTCTTGATCTGAGAACATACTCACGGAGGGGTACGGCCGGGCCGGGCGGGGCTAGTCTGTCCAGTGGTCTCTCTCTCACCAACACACACACATACCCACACACACTCGACTTTCCACCTTGGGATGTCAGTGAAAGAAGAGGGTGAAGAGCGAGAGATAGACAGAGGAAGAGAGGGGGAGGGAGAGAGAGAGGAAGAGAAGGGGAGGGGAGGGCGAGAGGAGAGGAAGAGAGGGAACGAGAGAGAAGGAGGGAGGAAGAGAGAGGGAGGCTGGGAAAGTTTCCCTTGGTCTCTATCTCTCCTTATCTATTTCCAGCAGCTTCTGCAGCTGCAGGTCAGTCTCTCTATCCCTCCCTCTTTCTTTTTTCTCTCTTTCTCCCTATGCCTCCCTCCTTCTCACTCTCTCTCTCTGACTGTCTCTCTCTTTCTCTATCTCTCTGATGCTGTTATTAAATCTACGTGTGACTGCACCACACGCACAACTGCTGACAGGCCATGACATGGACGCACATTCCCTCTATCTCTCTCGCACTTTCTCTCAACCTTGGTCCTTCTGTAGCCTTCTGGGAGGGCTGGAGAGAAGGGCTGGAGAGGGGGCTGGAGAGGAGGACTGGTGAGGAGGGCTGGTGAGGAGGGCTGGAGAGGAAGGCTGGAGAGGAGGGCTGGAGAGGAGGGCTGGAGAGGAGGGCTGGTGAGGAGGGCTGGAGAGGAGGGCTGGAGAGGAGGGCTGGAGAGGAGGGCTGGAGAGGAGGGCTGGAGAGGAGGGCTGGGAGAGGGAGGGCTGGAGAGGGGGCTGGAGAGGAGGGCTGGAGAGGAGGGCTGGAGAGGAGGGCTGGAGAGGAGGGCTGGAGAGAGAGGGCTGGAGAGAGGAGGGCTGGAGAGGACGAGGGCTGGAAGGAGGGCTGGAGAGGAGGGCTGGAGAGGAGGGCTGGAGGGGGGCTGGAGAGGAGGGGCTGGAGAGGAGGGGCTGGATAGGGCTGGAGAGGGGGCTGGAGGGAGCTGGAGAGGAGGGGCTGGAGAGGAGGGGGCTGGAGAGGAGGAGGGCTGGAGTAGGGCTGGAGAGGGGGGCTGGAGAGGAGGCTGGAGGAGGGCTGGAGAGGAGGGCTGGTGAGAACACCCCAGAACGCTGCTCTGATGGACGAGGGGGAATAGCTCTGGACACAAACACACAGGAATGAGCGCCCGTACTCAGGAAACATGAGACTTGTGGGGAGAAATGATAATGCGCTTGTGTGTGTGTGTGTGTGTGTGTGAATGTGAGAGAGAGAGGGGTAAAGGAGGTGTTGTTTGTGACATTTCTGCTGAGGAAGCTCTCTGAGAAAAAGATGAGGGAGAGAGAGAGGGAGAGATGGGGGGGTTTGTGGAGGGGAAGGGGGACTGGGGAGTGGGGGGGGAGGGGGGGGGGTAAGTGAGTGGTATGTTGGTGTGTTTTGCCAAGACAGTAAATAGAAGAATGTGCAGACCCAGCTCACAACTGATCAGCAAGTCTCAAGTGCCTCCCTCTCTCTCTCTCTCTCTCTCTCTCTCTCTCTCTCTCTGTCTTTCCCTCTCTCTCTCTGTCCCTCCCTCTCCTCCTCTCTCTCTCTCTCTCTCTCTCTCTCCCTCCCCCTCTCTCCCTCTCTCTCTCTCTGTCCCTCCCCTCTCTCTCATTCTCTCTCTCTCTGTGTCTATCCTCACAACACCTGACTGCCAGATTACCTCTCTCCTGACTCATGGTTTTTCAGCCAAGGAGGGCTGAAAACTCTCACACACACACACACACGCCTACAGTGTGCTGATTGAGGAACAGATTAAATAGGATGCTCGGTGCCAGCCACTCATCTCTACCAGCCAGGCCATTTTACAGGAGCTCTTCCTTTTCCCTCCCCATCTCTAACTCTCACTCCCTTCCCCTTCTCTCTCTCATCACATCACATTACTTTCTCTTTCTGTCGCTGTCTCTCTCCAACTTTCTCTCTATCTCCCTCTCTCCCTCTCTATGACACACTGTACAGCCTCCCCCAAACACTGATGTTTACCACATCCTATAGGACCAGGACTCACCTCCGACTAGTTATTGGCTGAATGTACCATCTCTACTGCTCTGCTGCCCTCTCCTCCCTTTCTCTCTCTCTCTCTTCCTCCCTCTCGTGTTCCTCTCTCCCTCTCTTTCAGCTGTGCTTCTGTAGCCATGAGCAAGTTTACTGGCTACTGACTGACAGAGGGGGCAACTCTGAGCCACTTGGAACTGACCTGCGTCCTTCTGAAGAGGAGGAGGAGGCAGTGGTGGTGGGGGTGGGGGGGTGGGCGGCTGGTCTGCTGGTGCTGCTGTCCATTGTTTGATTCGTTCCCCCGTGTAATTTTGACTTTGAAAACAGACAGCGCTCTGCCAAGCTGGAGCCTGCAGAGAGCTGTGTACCCCCCGATTCCACTCCCTCCTCGCCCTCTCTCTTCCTGGTCTAGTCTCTTCTTATCTGTTTCTCCTTCTCTCTCTCTATCTCTCTCTCACTCTCTCTCTCTCTCACACACAAGAATTGAGAAAGAGTTTGTTGTTGATTCAACTTGAAAGCCACCATGTTGGCTGATGGGGATTGATGGATTAATTTGTCGTGGAGAGGGAGAGGGCCATCTGTTTGTGTGTTTGTGTGTGTGTGTGTGTTTGTGTGTGTGTGTGTTTGTTCTTCTCTGCATAGCTCAGCGTCACTCCATTCACCAAGTCGAAGCTCTCGAAGATACTCTATCCTCTATCTATCACGTTTCATTTGCTGTCATTTGTCTTGTGCACGTATGTATGTATGTATGTATGTATGTATGTATGTATGTATGTGTGTATGCATCTGTGTGTGTGCACGCTCGTGCAGCCTGGCCCCTCCCCAGCCGACCCCTGACCCCCACACACCGCCTCCTCCGCCTCCTCTGAGCCCATAAAGGTGCAGTGTAATTATGAGATGGCTTTTAAACTGTCTGTCTCTGCTCCTTATCCAAGCCATGTATCACACACACACAGGCACACACACACACAGGCACACACACACACATGCACACACACAAATGCACACACACACAGGCACACACACACAGGCACAGGCACACACAGGCACACACACACATGCACACACACACACACACAGTCCACACTACGGAGGCTGGAGATGCTAGGGCTCTGGGGAGGGGGGGGAGATGGATGTGGAGAGTGAGATATGGAGGGAGTGAGGGAGGAAGGGGGGGGCGAGAGATGGACGTGGAGAGTGAGATATGGATGGAGGGAGTGAGGGAGGGGATGCCCGTCACCTGAGTAATAGAGAGCTCAGTCGCACCACTCCCATAGAACAAGACGCCTCTCTTTGTGACTCATTTCTGCTTCCCCTCTGCTCTTCAGTGCACTCTCTCACTCATCCCACCACTGTCACTCCGTCAGAGAGAGAGAGGGAGAGAGAGAGAGAGAGAGAGATGAGAGAGAGAGAGAGAGAGAGAGACGCACGCAGACGCCACTCGCATGCACTTTTCTCAATCTCTCGTCCTGTGGTGCTGGTTGTAAGCTTGAGATCAATGCAAGAGAGAGTGTGTGTGTGTGTGTGTGTGTGTGTGTATGATGTCATTTGAGTGCAGGATCTTTCACTAGACTCCTGGTATCATACAGGAGACCTTTCATTACTGCAGCTGAGTTATGGGACCTGTGGGTGTGTCTTGGTGAGTCGGTCTGTGTGTGGTATTTACACGCCGCATGCAGGCTCGGGCTCAGGTGACGCGTGTTCAGAGCTTTTATAAAAGCCGTGCGTCTATACCGCTGGTTTACGCGCTCTGTTACTGGGGAGGCTGGAGGTTTAATATGTAGACATGCATTACTTTGTCAAATCAAAATACACAAACACAGAATCACACCACACACACACACACAGAGAAACAGAAACCCACACACACAGAAACACACAGAAACACACCACACGCACGCACACAGAAACACACCAAACTCACGCACACAGAAATACACCACACGCACGCACACAGAAACACACCAAACTCACGCACACAGAAATACACCACACGCACGCACACATAAACACACCACACGCACGCACACAGAAACCACACCACACGCACTCACACAGAAACACACCACACGCACGCACACTCACACACTCTTGGGCAGCAATAAGACGGAACCCCCTGAGCTCCATCCTAAAAGCAGCTTAATTCCATCAGGGCGGTGTTAGACAGCAGTAATTAGGTTTGTGACACAAATCCTGCTTTCGTGGTCGACATGTCCGACACGGCGCCTGTCCGGGCAGCATGACGCTATTTATACCGCTCGCTTGACACGCCCGTCCTTTGCTCCGCAGCTTCTTACAGGACAGCAGCAAACACTCCATCTCTCTCTACATCCCTCCATCTCTCTCTACAATCCCTCCATCTCTCTCTACATCCCTCCATCTCCCTCCATCTCTCTCTCACATCCCTCCATCTCTCTCTACATCTCTCTCTACATCCCTCCATCTCTCTCCATCTCTCTCATCTCCTCCATCTCCCTCCATCTCTCTCTACATCCCTCCATCTCTTTCCATCTCCCTCCATCTCTCTCTACATCCCTCCATCTCTCTACATCGAACTAACTTTAGAAGAGAGAGATGGAGAGAGATGGAGGCGTGTGTAGAGAGAGATGGAGGGAGGTATAGGAAGAGATGGAGGGAGGTGGAGAGAGATGGAGAGAGGTGGAGAGAGATGGAGGGAGGTGGAGAGAGATGGAGGGAGGTATGGAGAGAGATGGAGGGATGTAGAGAGAGATGGAGGGAGGTGTAGAGAGATGGAGGGAGGTATAGGAAGAGATGAGGAATGTAGCGAGGTATAGGAAGAGATGGAGGAATGTTAAGAGAGATGGAGGGATGTAGAGAGAGATGGAGGGAGGTTATAGGAGAGATGGAGGAATGAAGATGGAATGAAGGGAGGTGGGACTGCCCAGGCATGATATTTATATCTAGCCTCTTCCTGCTTGTGTAATAGTCATGGGAACAGTGACTCATCACATCCCAGAGCTGGTTCTCAGCTGGTGGAGAAGATCAAGAAATTAGTGTGTTTCGCTCTCAGTAATCAGTGATGCGTTTAGAGGCAGAACAGAACTAACCCTGTATACCACAACACACACACACAACACACACACACACACACCACACACACACACACACACACCACACACACACACACACACACACCACACCCTCTCTGCAGACTACTACCCTCTCAGATTATACATGTGCATGATCCCCGGCGTTCCTTTATTACCCAGAGTGCCGTGCAGTGGCGTCCGGCTCTCTGGGCTGTCCCTGCTGGAGCAGGTGAGAGGACTGATGGGACTTCCACCTCCATTTAGAGAGCCATTAGCCAGGCGGAGACGGGGGGAGGGGGAAGGCGCTGGCGCCGGGCGGGGTGGGGCTGATTGGGATTCCAGCACCGCTCCTGCCTGTCGATTGGATGATTTCTTGATTCATGAATGCCTTGTTGGAGCTGCATCACTTTACCTAATGGCGCTGCTATGGACGGCCAGGGCCAAGGCTACCTGGCTGCGTGCCCGTGTGTGTGTGTGGGGGTGTGTGTGTGTGTGTGTGTGTGTGTGGTTGTGTGTGTGTGTGTGTGTGTGCAGAGGGAAGTGAGAGGTATGGCACTTGAGTGTGTGTGTGTGTGTGTGCGTGTGTGTGTGTGAATGGACAGGGGGATTAGTGGTGGGAGTGTGTGTGCGTGTAATAGCTGCTTGTTGGCAGCGTCCCAGGATGTCCTGCCCTGGTTGCTCTGCTCTGATCGGATTGAGGGAGAAGGAAGGCCTCTGGCCCCACCCTCCATCCATCAGCACTCGAGGCAGGCCTCTGGCCCCGCCCTCCATCTATCAGTACTAGAGCCAGGGACCATCCAAACCTCATCTCTACCATAGTCATTTAAAACATCTTAATTATGATGAGTTCAAGTTATTAAAATATTTTTAGTTGGTTTAACTCTTGTCCTCACCTCTCCTGTCTTCTCTCTCCCTCTTCTACTCCTCTCCCCTTCTCTCCCCTTCTCTCCTCTCCCCTCCAGACCTCTCCCCTGCCCTGCCGCTGGGTCCTACCCTGGGCCTGAAGAAGTCCAGCTCCCTGGAGAGTCTCCAGACCGCCATATCTGAGGTCCGCAAGAACGAGCTCCTCCCCTTCCACAGGCCACGCCCACACATGGTCCGGGGGCGGGGCTGCAACGAGAGCTTCCGCGCCGCCATCGACAAGTCCTACGACGGCCCGGCCGAGGATGACGATGGTGAGGGTGCGACTCTGTGTGTGTGTGTGTGCGTGTGTGTGTGTGTGTGTGTGTGTGTGTGTGTGTGTGTGTGTGTGACCAGCGCCATGCAGAAGGCTCCTATCATTCATCCCCTCCAGGGCTGTGTGTGATCCTTCCACTCTCACAGGATGCCCAATTAGACCCCATCAACACTTCTCTTTCACACAGACACACACACACACACACACACACTGACCATATCACTCACCATCCCTTGACCTTCACAGGCACTTAAGAGTCCGTCGTGACTGATAAGCTACAGCCTGTCCACAAGCACACACACAAACACACGTACACACACACTGCAGTGTCACACACCAGCTAGTGGTGGACTGATGTCTGTAAACATGCCTAGTCTTGTATTGCAGACCCACAGCTCTGTGAGAGAGGGGATGTCTGCAGGTGTGTGTGTGTGTGTTGT
>CAEFZP010001229.1:35000-41179 GCA_903064625.1 Mallotus villosus | reverse complement strand
TAGACTGGCTGTGCCACCATGATAACCCTCCTCCCCCTGCTACTGGCTCTTCCACCATGATAACCCTCCTCCCCCTGTTAGACTGGCTGTGCCACCATGATAACCCTCCTCCCCCTGTTAGACTGGCTCTGCCACCATGATAACCCTCCTCCCCCTGTTAGACTGGCTCTGCCACCATGACAACCCTCCTCCCCCTGTTAGACTGGCTCTGCCACCATGATAACCCTCCTCCCCCTGTTAGACTGGCTCTGCCACCATGATAACCCTCCTCCCCCCTGTTAGACTGGCTCTGCCACCATGATAACCCTCCTCCCCCTGTTAGACTGGCTCTTCCACCATGATAACCCTCCTCCCCCTGTTAGACTGGCTCTGCCACCATGATAACCCTCCTCCCCCTGTTAGACTGGCTCTGCCACCATGATAACCCTCCTCCCCCTGTTAGACTGGCTCTGCCACCATGATAACCCTCCTCCCCCTGCTACTGGCTCTGCCACCATGATAACCCTCCTCCCCCTGTTAGACTGGCTCTGCCACCATGATAACCCTCCTCCCCCTGCTACTGGCTCTGCCACCATGATAACCCTCCTCCCCCTGTTAGACTGGCAGGTCCACCATGATAACCCTCCTCCCCCTGATAGACTGGCTCTGCCACCATGATAACCCTCCTCCCCCTGTTAGACTGGCTCTTCCACCATGATAACCCTCCTCCCCCTGTTAGACTGGCTCTGCCACCATGATAACCCTCCTCCCCCTGTTAGACTGGCTCTGCCACCATGATAACCCTCCTCCCCCCTGTTAGACTGGCTCTGCCACCATGATAACCCTCCTCCCCCTGTTAGACTGGCTCTGCCACCATGATAACCCTCCTCCCCCTGTTAGACTGGCTCTGCCACCATGATAACCCTCCTCCCCCTGTTAGACTGGCTCTGCCACCATGATAACCCTCCTCCCCCTGTTAGACTGGCTCTGCCACCATGATAACCCTCCTCCCCCTGTTAGACTGGCTCTGCCACCATGATAACCCTCCTCCCCCTGTTAGACTGGCTCTGCCACCATGATAACCCTCCTCCCCCTGTTAGACTGGCTCTGCCACCATGATAACCCTCCTCCCCCTGTTAGACTGGCTCTGCCACCATGATAACCCTCCTCCCCCTGTTAGACTGGCTCTGCCACCATGATAACCCTCCTCCCCCTGCTACTGGCTCTGCCACCATGATAACCCTCCTCCCCCCTGCTACTGGCTCTGCCACCATGATAACCCTCCTCCCCCTGTTAGACTGGCTCTGCCACCATGATAACCCTCCTCCCCCTGCTACTGGCTCTGCCACCATGATAACCCTCCTCCCCCTGTTAGACTGGCTCTGCCACCATGATAACCCTCCTCCCCCTGTTAGACTGGCTCTGCCACCATGATAACCCTCCTCCCCCTGTTAGACTGGCTCTGCCACCATGATAACCCTCCTCCCCCTGTTAGACTGGCTCTGCCACCATGATAACCCTCCTCCCCCTGTTAGACTGGCTCTGCCACCATGATAACCCTCCTCCCCCTGTTAGACTGGCTCTGCCACCATGATAACCCTCCTCCCCCTGTTAGACTGGCTCTGCCACCATGATAACCCTCCTCCCCCTGTTAGACTGGCTCTGCCACCATGATAACCCTCCTCCCCCTGTTAGACTGGCTCTGCCACCATGATAACCCTCCTCCCCCTGTTAGACTGGCTCTGCCACCATGATAACCCTCCTCCCCCTGCTACTGGCTCTGCCACCATGATAACCCTCCTCCCCCTGCTACTGGCTCTGCCACCATGATAACCCTCCTCCCCCTGTTAGACTGGCTCTGCCACCATGATAACCCTCCTCCCCCTGCTACTGGCTCTGCCACCATGATAACCCTCCTCCCCCTGTTAGACTGGCTCTGCCACCATGATAACCCTCCTCCCCCTGCTACTGGCTCTGCCACCATGATGACCCTCCTCCCCCTGTTAGACTGGCTCTGCCACCATGATAACCCTCCTCCCCCTGCTACTGGCTCTGCCACCATGATAACCCTCCTCCCCCTGCTACTGGCTCTGCCACCATGATAACCCTCCTCCCCCTGTTAGACTGGCTCTGCCACCATGATAACCCTCCTCCCCCTGTAAGACTGGCTCTGCCACCATGATAACCCTCCTCCCCCTGTTAGACTGGCTCTGCCACCATGATAACCCTCCTCCCCCTGTTAGACTGGCTCTGCCACCATGATAACCCTCCTCCCCCTGTTAGACTGGCTCTGCCACCATGATAACCCTCCTCCCCCTGTTAGACTGGCTCTGCCACCATGATAACCCTCCTCCCCCTGTTAGACTGGCTCTGCCACCATGATAACCCTCCTCCCTCCATGTTAGACTGGAAGGACCACCCTGCAGATCAGTGACAGCATGCACCCCCAGAAAGCCACCCTGATAGTGGTGCACACAGACGGAAGCATCGTGGAAGCCACAGGGCTGAAAGGTTCTGCTGGGGTCATGACCTCTGGTGAGTCTCACCCCAGAACATCGCTCTCCGTCTTCCTTTTCCCACGAACGCAGAACGAGCGTTTAGTTCTGTGTGTTTCCCTCTGTGTTCCTGGCAGGCCCCCCGCACTCCCTCCACGCCAATGACCCCCGGTCAGGACAAAGATGGCTGCTCCAAATACAACTGGGACCCGTCTGTGTATAACAACGAGCTGCCTGTGCGCTGCAGGAACAGCAGTGGGATCCTGTGCAAGAACAGGCTGGGCTCAGGTACGAGGGGCCACTAGAGGGAGCCCTTGGACTGGTGTGAATATGGAAGCTGTTTCCTGTTTCTGCTCTGTTTCTGATCTTAGCAGCTCGATTTGAGTTGTTATATCTAAGCAACTGTGTGTGCATGTACGTATGCACCTTTCAGGTATTGAGGATGAACCAGCGTGGGAGGTTTCACTATACATGGGGAGGGCATGTCCCACTATACATGGGGAGGGCATGTCCAACATCAATTTGAAAACAAACCTAAGTCCCTGGAGGCAACCTGTTTGTCTTGATGTGTTATCCGTATCTGGTCCTCTGTTCCTGGGATGTGATTGAGGCTGAGAGGTCCTCCAGCTCCTGGCTGTACTGACCCTGCTCCTGTGTGGCAGGGGGGAAGGGCCGCTGCATCAAGCACAACACCAAGTGGTACACGCCCACAGAGTTTGAGGGTATGGCGGGCCGGGCCAGCAGCAAGGACTGGAAGAGGAGCATCCGCTATGCCGGCCGCCCGCTGCAGTGTCTAATCCAGGTGAGGGGGATACCAGGGGGAGGGGGAGGGGGGGGAGTTAGCCTGTGGTGTGTGTGTGTGAGTTAGCGTGTGGTGTATGTGTTAGCCTGTGGTGTGTGTGAGTGAGTTAGCGTGTGGTGTGTGACTTAGCCTGTGGTGTGGTGTGTGTGTGTGTGTGTGTGTGTGTGTGTGGTGTGTGTGTGTGTGTGGTGTGTGTGTGTGTGTGGTGTGTGTGTGAGTTAGCGTGTGGTGCGGTGTGTGTGGTGTGTGTGTGGTGTGGTGTGTGTGTGTGTGTGTGTGTGTGGTGTGGTGTGGTGTGGTGTGGTGTGGTGTGTGTGAGGGACTGACTCAGACCTGTGTGACTGACAGGAGAGGATCCTGAACCCTCACGCCGCGTCCTGCACGTGTGCGGCCTGCTGTGATGACCTGGCGCTGGTGAGTCACAGGAGCCATGAGCTCCATAGCAACATGACCTCCATAGCAACATGACCTCCATGACAACATGTCCTGTTAGCCTGCAGATAGACACAGCTGTAAACAGCACACCGGTCTCCACAAGTGTGGAGGACTCTGTAATAAGGAAACCTTACAATGTTGCTTTGTCATCCCAACCCACCGGACCTGTCATATGTGTGGAAGAGATACGACTCCTCCTGTGTAACACAAGTACACGTGCACATGGAGGGTGTGCACAGACACAGTCTGCTGTTAAGTGTGTCTCTTCCTGTCTCTTTTCATTGTTTCCAGTGCACAAAAGATGGCGAGTCTTTCGGAGCAGAGAACATCAATATGGTAATAAAAATAGATGATTTACTTTCACTTGTGGAGAAGACGACAAGCAGCGATTGATGTTTCTTATGCTTTTTTATCATTCTGCTGATTCACAGATTGATTTCCAGAACAGTGCCCCGTGTGGCCAGACAATAGTAAGCCTATAATGCTCGGTTTTTTGTTTCAAGAAGATTTTATCAACAAAAAGCACTTTGTTTTGCTTGTCTTAGCTGACAGCAAATACACATTTAGAAAAGGCTACTTTCATCAGCCCCAGAGAGTATGATGTTAAATGTTAAAAGATGTAATCTAGCTCTGAAAGAACAGGAGGAATATAAGGGATGGTGTTTCTGTCTCTGCTGTCCAGACTGGTCCTGTGAGGTTGTTTGTCCCGTATAAAAGGCGTAAGAAGGACAACGACCAGCCCTCCACCCCCCGAGAAGAAGGAGCTGCCCCCAGCCAAGAACATCACGCTGGCACCGGGAGCCACGTGTGAGTCCCTTAAAACCCTCTCCTGTCCTCACCTTTCCTCTCCTGTCCTCTCCTGTCCCCTTCTGTCCTCTCCTGTCCTCTCCTGTCCTCTCCTGTCCCCTTCTGTCCTCTCCCCTCCTGTCCTCACCTGTCCTCACCTGTCCTCTCCTGTCCTCAACCTGTCCTCTCCTGTCCTCTCCTGTCCTCTCCTGTCCTCTCCTCTCCTGTCCTCACCTGTCCTCTCCTGTCCTCTCCTGTCCTGTCCTGTCCTGTCCTGTCCTCTCCTGTCCCCTTCTGTCCTCTCCTGTCCTCACCTGTCCTCTCCTGTCCTCTCCTGTCCTCACCTGTCCTCTCCTGTCCTCTCCTGTCCCCTTCTGTCCTCTCCTCTCCTGTCCTCACCTGTCCTCTCCTGTCCTCACCTGTCCTCTCCTGTCCTGTCCCCTCCTGTCCCCTCCTGTCCTGTCCTCTCCTGTCCTCTCCTGTCCTCTCCTGTCCCCTCCTGTCCTGTCCTCTCCTCTCCCTGTCCTCTCCTGTCCTCTCCTGTCCCCTCCTGTCCTGTCCTCATCCTGTCCTCTCCTGTCCCCTCCTGTCCTCTTCTGTCCCCTTCTGTCCTCTCCTCTCCTGTCCTCCTTCCTGTCCTCTCCTGTCCTCTCCTGTCCTCTCCTGTCCTCTCCTGTCCCTCACCTGTCCTCTCCTGTCCTGTCCTGTCCTCTCCTGTCCCCTTCTGTCCTCTCCTCTCCTGTCCTCTCCTCTCCTGTCCTCTCCTGTCCTCACCTGTCCTCACCTGTCCTCTCCTGTCCTCTCCTGTCCTCACCTGTCCTTTCCTGTCCCCTTCTGTCCTCTCCTGTCCCCTTCTGTCCTCTCCTCTCCTGTCCTCTCCTCTCCTCACCTGTCCTCTCCTGTCCTCTCCTCTCCTGTCCCCTCCCTGCCCTCTCCTGTCCTCACCTGTCCTCTCCTCTCCTTTCCCCTCCTTCCCTCTCCTGTCCTCACCTGTCCTCACCTGTCCTCTCCTGTCCTCTCCTGTCCTCACCTGTCCTTTCCTGTCCCCTTCTGTCCTCTCCTGTCCCCTTCTGTCCTCTCCTCTCCTGTCCTCTCCTCTCCTCACCTGTCCTCATCCTGCCCTCTCCTCTCCTGTCCCCTCCTGCCCTCTCCTGTCCTCACCTGTCCTCTCCTCTCCTGTCCCCTCCTGCCCTCTCCTGTCCTCACCTGTCCTCACCTGTCCTCTCCTGTCCTCTCCTGTCCTCTCCTGTCCCCTCCTGCCCTCTCCTGTCCTCACCTGTCCTCTCCTCTCCTCTCCTGTCCTCTCCTGTCCCCTTCTGTCCTCTCCTCTCCTGTCCCCTTCTGTCCTCTCTTCTGCTCTCCTGTCTTCTCCTCCTCTCTCCTCTCCTGTCTCCTCCTGTCCTCTCTTCCCTGCTTCCCTCCTCCTATCCTCCTCCTCTCCTTCCTTCTCTCCCTTCCTTCTCTCCCTTCCTCTCCTTCCTTCTCTCCCTTCCTCTCCTCATCTCTCTTCCTCTCCTCATCGCCCTCCTCTGCCTTCCCCTCACCGGTTGTCCCAGACAGGTTTGGCTGATTCACGATGTTCAGTTTGAGAAGGGCGTCTGGTCTTTCAGCTTCCTGTCCAGCCTGCCTCAAGCACCTGCAGTCCACACAGCAGCGTGGTTGCAGACGTGTGTTTAGAGGCA
>CAEFZP010001229.1:0-30000 GCA_903064625.1 Mallotus villosus | reverse complement strand
CCTTTCCAAAGCACTCATGCACCCACTTTAAGAACACGTTGGAGGATACTGGTGTGTGTGCAGTGTCATTATGACATTTGAGAATTCTACAGTGAAAAACTAAACTTGGAGATATTTCTGGTACAACAACAACGTATTGTTATTTATTGTTGATGTTGGCGTCATTGACTAAGGTAACTTTAAGGTTGGTAGCTGCAGACTCCTCATTTACGCTAGCTGTTTCGCTCACAACGGTAATGTTAGTTTGAATGTCAGTGGTAGAGGAGCGGCTACATGCGAGAAGTAGCGGCACGCAAGAAAAAGTGACAGTACGCTTAAGAGTCAAATGTAGAGGTGCCGGTACTGCGTACCAGTGAGTACAGGACCCACTTCCAGCTCTCGTGTTGGGAGAACAATGTCACTTCTACCCTCTGTTCCCACAATGTCTGTGACTGTTCTCCCCCCCTCACCTATTTTTCTCTCCTGTCCCCTCCCTCTCTCTCCCTCTCTCTCCCTCACCTCCCTCCTCTCCTCCTCCCCCTCAGTGCTGACTGCTCTCCCAGCCCTGGCTATAGCCCCCCAGCCCGTGCAGGCCAAGGTGGCCCCCCCATCCCCAGGCCTGGTCAACGGGCTGGATGTGGGGCCCGGGGGGGGCGGCGGGGCCCCTGGGGGACCCCCAGAGGACGTGGTTCTGCCTAGAGGAGACGGCCAACACACTGCTGGCCAGCGTACAGCAGCTCAAGACCCTGATCCAGCAAGCCAGGCAGCAGGCTGGCCAGCCAGGCCCCGCCCCCAGCCCAGGCCACACCCCCAGCCCAGGCCACACCCCCGGGCCCCCGGGTCAGGACAAACCTCTCAGCACCAGGAAGGAGGTGAGCTCAGCTGTTTGGGAGGAGAGGGGGACTGGAGAGGTAGAAACTGGACAAGTGAATGTGTATGTGAAACCCAGCCTGACCTATTGTTGCTCGCTAGGTAGGTAGGTGTGTATAGTGTTGCTCGCTAGGTAGGTAGGTGTGTATAGTGTTGCTCTAGGTAGGTAGGTGTGTATAGTGTTGCTCTAGGTAGGTAGGTGTGTATAGTGCTGCTCGCTAGGTAGGTAGGTGTGTATAGTGTTGCTCCCGGTAGGTAGGTGTGTATAGTGTTGCTCTAGGTAGGTAGGTGTGTATAGTGCTGCTCGCTAGGTAGGTAGGTGTGTATAGTGTTGCTCGCTAGGTATGTAGGTGTGTGTAGTGTTGCTCTAGGTAGGTAGGTGTGTATAGTGTTGCTCTAGGTAGGTATGTAGGTGTGTATAGTGGTTGTTTTGAGTCCTGAGTGTGGTGTGTTCTGCAGCGGCCTGCATCTCAGCCCTTCCAGATCTCCTTCACACACCCAGACGACCCAGACGGCAAGAGGGAGCCCGAGATCACAGAGATCATCATCAACGTACGTGGACACACACTCACACATACACACTCACACATGCACATACACACATCCACATACACACACTCACTGTCAGCTGTCCTTGGCTGGGGCAGTGTAATTACAGTGGCGTAAGTTCACTGGGACAGTTCACCCCAAAAGAAAAAAACAGTTTGAGATAAGATGACCCTTCTGAGATGTTGGACATGTGTGGTTTGTGATGCTGATTCTCTGGTTCCTCCCCTAAAGCAAGTGTGTGTGAACTGTGGGAGAGAGGCCATGAGCGAGTGCACAGGATGCCACAAGGTCAACTACTGCTCCACCTTCTGCCAGAGGAAGGTAACACTCCCACAGGCTGGGTGGGGACATCTGGGACACATGGGGACATAAGATGTTATCAGGCCTCTTACATTTAAATGGCAGGCGTAAAAAATCTATAAAAATCGATGAAAAATAAAGTATCAAGGAATACACTTTGCTCTTTTCTGGTCAGTTTAGTTTGGGTCATTTAAGAAGAGATTGTGTTGGTCCCGCCTGTAAAGGTTTTCACCAAACACAGCATAGTATGTTCTCATATCCTGGTTGTTAGAAGTCAGACCTTCTCAAGATGGTGATCAATGTGTTGTCAAAGTCAGTCTGGTCACTCCTGGTCTCTTTCCTGGTCTCTCTCTCTTTCCTGGTCTCTCTTCTGGTTTCTCTTCTGGTCTCTCTCCTGGTCTCTCTTCTTGTCTCTCTTCTGGTCTCTCTTCTGGTCTCTCTCCTGGTCTCTCTTCTTGTCTCTCTTCTGGTCTCTCTCCTGGTCTCTCTTCTGGTCTCCTGGTCTCTCTCTCTCTCCTGGTCTCTCTTCTTGTCTCTCTTCTGGTCTCTCTTCTGGTCTCTCTCCTGGTCTCTCTTCTGGTCTCCTGGTCTCTCTCTCTTTCCTGGTCTCTCTCCTGGTCTCTTTCCTGGTCTGTCTCCTGGTCTGTCTCCTGGTCTGTCTCCTGGTCTCGCTCCTGGTCTCTCTCCTGGTCTCTCTCCTGGTCTCTCTCCTGGTCTCTCTCTCTTTCCTGGTCTGTCTCCTGGTCTCTCTCTCTCCTGGTCTCTCTCTCTCCTGGATCTCTCTCTCTTTCCTGGTCTGTCTCCTGGTCTCTCTCTCTCCTGGTCTCTCTCTCTCCTGGTCTCTCTCCTGGTCTCTATCCTGGTCTGTCTCCTGGTCTCTCTCCTGGTCTCTCTCCTGGTCTCTCTCCTGGTCTCTCTCCTGGTCTCTCTCTCTCTCCTGGTCTCTCTCTCTCTCCTGGTCTCTCTCCTGGTCTCTCTCCTGGTCTCTCTCCTGGTCTCTCTCCTGGTCTCTCTCCTGGTCTCTCTCTCTCTCCTGGTCTCTCTCCTGGTCTGTCTCCTGGTCTCTCTCCTGGTCTCTCTCCTGGTCTCTCTCCTGGTCTCTCTCCTGGTCTCTCTCTCTCCTGGTCTCTCTCCTGGTCTCTCTCCTGGTCTGTCTCCTGGTCTCTCTCTCTCTCCTGGTCTCTCTCCTGGTCTCTCTCCTGGTCTCTCTCCTGGTCTCTCTCCTGTTCTCTCTCCTGTTCTCTCTCCTGGTCTCTCTCCTGGTCTCTCTCCTGGTCTCTCTCCTGGTCTCTCTCCTGGTCTGTCCTGGCTGCAGGACTGGAAGGACCACCAGCACAGCTGCTGCCAGACGGGCGGAGTCGGTCTCCAGGAGGAGGTGGCTGCCATGGCAACCATCGACATGGAGAAAGTGAAGGTGTAGCCGTGGTATCGATGAGCGCGCTGACAGCGTCTAAACGGCATCCCACCTCCGGCCAGCACCGAGGGGCTAACTAACCCAGGCCAGGGCTAGGACCTGGACTACACACCAGACTAACTAACCCAGGCCGGGGCTAGGACCTGGACTAAGGAGACTGGTCCTTCTGAGCAGACAGAATCCACGATGACGGAATATATACATTTTTCTCTGACCAATCCTAATTTGATGGTATGCTATCGTAAAGAAATTCTGAAAATAGTTTTTGAGAATTTGTTCTTGGTTTTATTTTGAGTCATCTGTGGACAGAATGGTTTTCTAAAGCAGTGTTTGCTAAACACGAGACTGTACACTTCAGCTGCATGTGTGGGAACACATGTTCCCTAACATCTCTTCCACTGTGACATATTTAATTTGACAGTATATATTTTGTATTTATTTATTTATGAGTACATGATGTTGACTGAGCATTCAAATGGTTCAGCCTATCATATATGCTGTAATAAAGATGTAAAAAGTGAATGTACATTATTTGCCTCAAGAGTTCATTGAAACCTCCAGTTTGAGTCCACTGTGTGCCTGATGACAGACTAAAATAGGAAAGCTCCTTCTGAATGCCCTGTCTCACCTCCCTCATGCCCCTTCTGAATGCCCTGTCTCACCTCCCTCATGCTCCTTCTGAATGCCCTGTCTCACCTCCCTCATGCCCCTTCTGAATGCCCTGTCTCACCTCCCTCATGCTCCTTCTGAATGCCCTGTCTAACCTCCCACATGCCCTGTCTAACATCCCTCATGCCCCTTCTGAATGCCCTGTCTCACCTCCCTCATGCCCCTTCTGAATGCCCTGTCTCACCTCCCTCATGCCCCTTCTGAATGCCCTGTCTCACCTCCCCCATGCCCCTTCTGAATGCCCTGTCTCACCTCCCACATGCCCCTTCTGAATGCCCTGTCTAACTTCCCTCATGCCCCTTCTGAATGCCCTGTCTAACCCCCCACATGCCCCTTCTGAATGCCCTGTCTAACCTCCCACATGCCCCTTCTGGAGCTCTGAGATGCCCAGGTAAGCAAGGTGTGTGTGTGAGGCCTCCAGGACCTCCCCCACAGGGAGCAGGTGTGTGTGAGGCCTGCAGGACCTCCCCCACAGGGAGCAGGTGTGTGTGTGTGGCCTGCAGGACCTCCCCCACAGGGAGCAGGTGTGTGAGAGGCCTGCAGGACCTCCCCCACAGGGAGCAGGTGTGTGTGTGAGGCCTGCATGACCTCCCCCACAGGGAGCAGGTGTGTGTGTGAGGCCTGCAGGACCTCCCCCACAGGGAGCAGGTGTGTGTGAGAGGCCTGCAGGACCTCCCCCACAGGGAGCAGGTGTGTGTGAGGCCTGCAGGACCTCCCCCACAGGGAGCAGGTGTGTGTGTGTGGCCTGCAGGACCTCCCCCAGAGGGAGCAGGTGTGTGTGAGGCCTGCAGGACCTCCCCCACAGGGAGCAGGTGTGTGTGAGAGGCCTGCAGGACCTCCCTCACAGGGAGCAGGTGTGTGTGTGAGGCCTGCATGACCTCCCCCACAGGGAGCAGGTGTGTGTGTGAGGCCTGCAGGACCTCCCCCACAGGGAGCAGGTGTGTGTGAGGCCTGCAGGACCTCCCCCACAGGGAGCAGGTGTGTGTGTGAGGCCTGCAGGACCTCCCCCACAGGGAGCAGGTGTGTGTGTGAGGCCTGCAGGACCTCCCCCACAGGGAGCAGGTGAGTGAGAGAGGCCTGCAGGACCTCCCCCACAGGGAGCAGAGCTGCGAGCTGGCAGCCTTGTCCTCGCCAGGAAATAATCCCTCAACAGAAGGTTGACTAGTGTTTCAGACACACCGGGGTCAGAGAGAAGCTGGGTCAGGTGTGTATGACATCACAGAGTGGTCAGGTGTGAATGACATCAGCAGCGTGACTTCCACACCTGCCCCAGGTTCTTGCTGTCGGAGAGCTCGCTCGGTGTTCACTGCATTACTGTACTGGTTATTATTTAGGCTAATGGACGCTCCACATTAGTGAGATTAGCGGAGCTTTTCACAGTGATAGGCGTTAACTGCCACACAGCTGCATCAGGGCAGATTAATCTGGAGGATTAGAGGCCAGTTGACAAGGAGAGGGGGGGGGGCTGGGAGAGATCTGCCCCCAGCCTCACCTCTTAAATAATGAAAGAATAAATCATGCATTATTAATCAAATCGCATGTGATTTACGTATTTTCTTAAGTAAGTTTAGAGTTCAATGACAAACAACAAACCTTCCTGGAAGTAATGAGTTTGACCACCAGAGCACCTACCTAGGCTGAACCATGATGAGTGACCTGGTACATTCACAGTAAACTCATGGAAATAAAAACCTTGTGAGGTGAAATTGAACACCTAGTAAATTGTGTTGATAGTTACGTCCGGAACAATTAAATTAATCTCCTTCTCCGTCAACGACCTTGGCTGATAACCAGTTCTCCTTTTATGATTATTTTTCTAGTGTGACCACTGTATGACCTCACTACCTAAACAGTGTGACCACTGTATGACCTCACTACCTAAACAGTGTGACCACTGTATGACCTCACTACCTAAACAGTGTGACCACTGTATGACCTCACTACCTAAACAGTGTGAGCTGTTAACCTTGTCCCTGTCTGGGTTACAACCCCTGTACACCTGTGACACCTGTCAGACTGTTTGTCCCGCTGGGAGTACCCTGCTGGCCGGGCTGAGGCTGGGGAGGAGAAGGAGGAGGAGGGGAGGAGGAGGAGGGGAGGAGGAGGAGCGGAAATGAGGATCTTCAGCGATCACATCCTCAGGTTTGGAGAGGCCTCCTCTCCCTGGTTTTGAGGGCTTCATCTGCAGGGTGGAAGGAGGGAAGGTGTGGAGAGATGGAGGAAGTGGGGTGGAGAGGAGGAGGAAGTGGGGTGGAGAGGAGGAGGAGACAGAGTTGCATGCTGCTGCGGCTGGCTAGCCCTGTGGGGTGCTCACACATACCCCCCCCTCCCCAGCTCTGCTCGTGTGGCCTCAGCCAGGGTGAAGTGTTTTCCTGGAAGTCCTTGCCTCCTGGCAGAGCGAGCTCCAGACAGAGCAGTCCAGGCCCCTCTCTCCTCCTAATGACGTTGGGCTGTGAAGGCCACAGTTTCCTAAAGAGACACGATCGTGTGATTGGCACTTACCAGAAGTGAGCATGTGGTGTGTGGCCGGCTGCTTACTGAGCAGACGCTGGATAAGAGCGACTTACAGTAAGTACTGGAACATTCCACCGAGGCTAGTAGGGTGGAGTCCCTTGCCTACGTCATTTGACACAGCCTTTAAATGAGTCTTGCTCAAAGATACTTCGGCACATGGCCTAGGAGGAGTCGGGGATCGAACCGCCAACCTTGCGGTTAACAGACGACCCTCTCTACCCCCTGAGCACGGCCGCCCCCATGAAGGTCGCACTACTGTGGGCAACGTAACCCAGTTCATCAGGATCTCTGGGCTGAGGGACGCTCATTCAACATCACTTTCACATGAACGACCCAGAACCAGAGAAATGTGCTTCTCTGTAGGAAACAGGGATTTGTTACGATACTGAACAACACTGTAGGTTGTTGTTGAAATGCGGGCATTTGGACCAAACATATTCTGCCTGTTGTGCTACACTTGCGGCAACATTTATTGACCTGTTGCAGTCGGGTGTCCAGTAATATCCTTCCTCCTGACCGCCCACCTCGATGTGCTGCAGGAAATAACTGGTTTCCTCTCCCTGTGATAAACACCTGCTTCAAACCCCTCCCCCTCCACGTCACATACCCTCTCCCCGTGTGCGTTGCTTTGCACTGTGAGGTCGCTGCAATTTGAGCTTGTCTATTTGGGTTGTCAGCAGGGGAGTGCAGGCATAGGGGGGGGTATCTTACTCTGCATGTGTCGAGAAGATGGGTCACTGTCAGAGTGACTTCTGCTGAAACCTGGAGAGACGTGACATTCCGTACTGCAGTGTTCCAGTCCCTGTGCTACTGAGAAGCCTGACACTCTGAAATGACAGTTTTGTGGTCCTTTCAGACCTGGAGGGGCACCGGGGGCAAGTCTTACTCACAGGAGAGACGGGTTGATCCTTCCTTAGCAGACAGGATCATTGTGGACGACACCTCTGTTACTCTTCTCATTCTCTGTTGACCTTTGGAGCCGTAAGCGATTCTGTGTGTGATAGGTTGTGTTTTGCTACGTTGTTTTGTTTAGCTGACAAATGCTACTCTTCAAACCTTCCAGTGGCCTGTTATGAAACAGTCCTGGCCTTATCTGCACTTCAGGCTGCATTAACTACCTCAGGTGTCTTCTGCATAGGTACACAGGAGGACCTGAGCTGTCATCTGCTGTTACTGTGCCGAGGAGGAGAGCTGCCCCCGCATTCACCGTCATGCTGACGTGCACAGGACCTCTGGTCAGGACCGCAGGGACGACGTGTGATGGGCTGAGCAGGCCCGTCTGTTGGCAGTCAGTCCAAGCGTTCTGGGGTTTTGATTCCGACGAGAGATGACACTCCCTGCTCGACTTAAAAGCCAGGAGAGAAACGCACCTGTCCTTGTCTCCTGATCATCTCTTACAGTCGACGTGGACCCAGAGTTTTCTACTCCTCTGTCCTTCAGGAAACTTCTGGGAGCGGGGGGGAAATCTTCCTCAAGCAAATCATCAATCCTCATCAGCATTTCAGAATACTGTTGATGTGTCTCAGAGGACAACACGGAAAGCACACAGACAGCCCACTGTGCCGTGTCCCTGTGCACACAGGTGAGAGCTGAGTGTCCCTGTGCACAGACAGCTCACTGTGCCGAGTCACTGTGCACACAGGTGGAGCTGAGTGTCACTGTGCACACAGGTGAGAGCTGAGTGTCCCTGTGCACACAGACAGCTCACTGTGCCAAGTCACTGTGCACACAGGTGGAGCTGAGTGTCACTGTGTACGCAGGTGGAGCTGAGTGTCACTGTGTACACAGGTGGAGCAGGCTGTACTGTGATGACACTGACCTGATGGGGAATAGGAATAGCAGACTGTACTGTGATTAGGTTCTTGTTGTGTCTGATATGCTAATCCACTGCTGCTTGGGAGAAGTGAGTATCAAGACATGAATCAAACTCCCAATAGCTGTCACAGTGGATCCAGATGGTGTCTGAACCTGGTCCATCATCATTTATCCTCTCGTCTCTGTCCTTCAGCGTCACCCCGTCACTGTTGTCCTCACTGTTGTCCTCACTGTTCTCCTCACCTCTTTGGTAAATCTGTGCTACTTGGCAACAAAAAGAGCAGAAACGGGAACTTGTCCTTGTACTTGCTGGAAGCCCTCATGTCATGTGAGGGCAAGGTAGGTCCTGTACTGTACGCTGGTGTTTGTAATGTGAACACGCCTGTCTGGCTCAGACACAAGGCTGGCAGCGGGAGCTTCAGATAGTTCTTGTGTGTTCCTAAAACATGTCTGGGACCACAGTGCTGTGTGCAGACGCTTTAAAGCAGGCCTCATTACTATGGAAACTGTTTATTCTGAAATCGTTTTTTTCTGTAGCGCAACAATGTACAAAAAAAATCTTCTAATCTCAGAAATAAATGCCCTGCCAGTATTTCTGAGGCTGTTTTTGCGTGAGATGGACTGAGGTAACTTCCTCACCATAAAGCTGTTCCACATAAAACATGGAAACTGCCAGCTTGACAACACACATTGCTCTCACAATGGAACATCAATCACAAGTAAATCAATAAAACAAAAACAGAAATAATACAAAATACAAAAAATACATAAAAATAGAGCGGAAACCAAAATGCAATGGTAAAAGTACAGCGTAACGTAACAATAAATGCACAAATGTTGTAGCGTCCTTAAAGTGTTGTTGCTGTGCTTGTTTGTCTGTTGCAGGAAGGCTTCTAGTTTCTGGTACAGCAGCTGTGAAGGAACCTTTTGAAGAAGTTCCTGAACTCTGTGTTGAAGACGGTGTAGATGATGGGGTTGAGGGCGCTGTTGACGTAGCCCAGCCAGGTGACGATGCTCATCAGGCTGGTGGGGATGGAGCAGGTGGAGCACCTGGCTCTCAGGGTGTGCACCACGAAGAACGGCGTCCAGCAGAACAGGAACACACCTGGGAGGAACAGGAAGGAACTTTCAAAACAAACAACAACAAACAAATCTTCTTTTTGTTTGTATGAAGGGTAGATAAGTGTTGAGTCCCAGAGGCAGCAGACAGGCTCTGCTCTCTGGAGGTCTAGCCTCATTCACTAAAGGCTCCAGAGATTGGAGACAACCTTGAATATTTGGAATCTGAAGGCGTATCCTAATCATGTTTGATAACCCTGTGATTGCATATCAGGTCTCCATAATAACTGCAGTTTTCAGTGTATTCCATGAGGAGAAACTAAAACATGAACTTAATACGTGCGTCCCTTACAGAGTCCTTCTCTCTCTCAGTCAAACCAAACAAGGGTGGGATTGAAATAGTCCAGGGTGACCTTGGAGTCTGATTGAAACCATCTCATCCTCCAGTTCAATTACATCTGCATTCAAGAGCAAGATAACCCTCTAAACAAGGTAAGAGATCTGTTTACAGAGACGACATGTTCTGTCAGTTATGATTAATGAAGTGGACAGTGACAAACGCTTGGAGGTTGGCTCCAATCACTGTCTTAAACAGACTAATGCCTTTTCAAGTCAAATCATTTCCCACACAACAACCAGTTCCTCCCATACTTATCTTCAGAAAGATGTATAGGGCGCACCAACATGTAGGATAGTCATTCATTAAGCTGATAGAACTGTGCCAGGTCTCATTAGGTATGAGAAGATGCAGGTCTGATGAGAAGGTGTGTCAGGGTGGGGGAGACACACTGAGTTACAGACTCACGTCCACACTGGAGACACACCTGCTAGCACCCTGCCCCCGCTGCCCCCGCTTGGCTGAATAATTCAGAAATGCTGATGGGTTTTCTATTAATATCCTGGATGGAGGGATGAGAGGAGGATTACACTGTTTCTCTGTCGGAGGGACGTCTCAACTCCCACTGGACATTCACAGATCTTTCTGTTTCCTGGGATGTTCCTGGGAGTCCCGAAGACTAAGTTTAGGCAGGAGTCATCAATTCAACATCTCAAATCACGTCAAATCATGATCTAAATGGAACACTGAGATCACGTGTTCTTTCCCAGCTTAGCAGGTTTGAATACCAGAGAGGTGCTTCATCATTCTGACTGTCTGACTGGTTAACATCCATCAGTCTTCAGATCTAATAGCGTGGGTGAGGAGGAGGAGGTGAAATCATGTGCTGGCCCCTTTGCTTCACCCTCATAACTCTGCAGGTTGCTATAGGTTACCATACAGCCCCAGCAGCAGCAGCATCCCATAATAACTCTTAGAACACGAGGCTCCACCAGTGTGTCACTGTGAGAGGACGTCCAGTGAAATACTTCCCTGTAGAGGACGTCCTCTAAAGCCCTAGAGCTGCTGTGAAGACGTTTCAAAGCCCTTCAAACGACCGGTTTACTTTTACCACCCAAGATTTTTAAATTAGATGTTTAAAACGATTTAATTTAGTTCGTTTAAGGATGCGAGCGAATATGAAGACGTATATAAATGGTTCAATTGATCTGTATCTAAAAGCCATATCCGCAGTCTGTTTATGGGACGTAGATCGATGGGAGAGAGTGTTGAAGCTATCTTGCGGTTGGGTTGACTGAAGCAGCAGCGCTGAGTGTGCTGTCTCCATCCAGAAGAAGAGATAGGCTTCTTATCTTCCAGACGATCTGTTATCAGTCAGCCTGTGGCTCGGCTTGGAAGGCACATCACACACTCATACCATTACAGACAGAAACAGGGTTCTTTTCCACCCGGTTTGTTTTTGCTTTCAAGCTACTTTTATATTAACTATTACCTAGTACTACTCTGCTGGCTGATTCAAAACTGGTTGTTGTTTACACTTGTAATATCTTCTAAAAATAGGTTGTGGTTCAAAACAAATGGACACATGTACATATAGATCCTGTCAAATGAGTATATTGAGTTCAGTTGTATGTCAAAGCTGTTTAAGTGAATTTGACCTTTGAAGCCGTGGTAATGAATGCCTGTCTTGTGTTCAGTAGCCCTGGCCAGCTGCAGTGACCAAGTACTGCTGGACTAACCCTGGTTTACCGCCTGGATCAGACAGGCAAAAGGTTGGCAGGACCTGACTGGTCCACAGAGCTCTTCCTCCTGCAGGACCTGACTGGTTTAAAGAGCTCTTCCTCCTGCAGGACCTGACTGGTCCACAGAGCTCTTCCTCCTGCAGGACCTGACTGGTTTAAAGAGCTCTTCCTCCTGCAGGACCTGACTGGTTTAAAGAGCTCTTCCTACTGCAGGACCTGACTGGTTTAAAGAGCTCTTCCTACTGCAGGACCTGACTGGTCCACAGAGCTCTTTCTCCTGCAGGACCTGACTGGCTCAAAGAGCTCTTCCTCCTGCAGGACCTGACTGGTTCAAAGAGCTCTTCCTACTGCATGACCTGACTGGTTTAAACAGCTCTTCCTCCTGCATGACCTGACTGGTTCAAAGAGACCTGACTGGTCCACAGAGCTCTTCCTCCTGCATGACCTGACTGGTTCAAAGAGCTCTTCCTACTTCAGGACCTGACTGGTTTAAAGAGCTCTTCCTACTCAATAAGTCAGTATTGAAGAGTCTCTCCCTCCTGCTGATCTTTGGGATGGTGGACAGAGAGCTCACGAAGGATGACAGTTTATCCTTCTTCTTCTCCTCCCATCCCCCTCTCTTTATCTCTTTTGCGTGCCCTCTCCATCTCAGCTGTGTGTGTGTGTTTGTGTGTGTGTGTGTGAGAGAGTGTGTGCGTGTGTGTGTGTGTGTGTGTGTGTGTGTGTGAGAGTGAGTGAGTGTGTGTGTTTATTGTACTGTGAAAATGATGGAGGCCTCGGGCTTCCAGGGGGCTTCCAGGGATCTGCCAGCACAGTCCCTTTCACGCCCCCGTGTGCCCTTGTCTCTGACATCCAGACAAGGTGTGTGTGTGACTGTCAGGAGGTGTGTGTGTGTGTGTGACTGTCAGGAGGTGTGTGTGTGTGACTGTCAGGACAATCATAGACATAGGTATTGTTATCTCCACAGAGCAACAACATGCCAGCCCTGCCATTATCAACTCCTTCAATGTGATTTCAAACAGTTGCCCCATATCAATAATTTCTCAACATTTTAACATTGAACATAAATGTTTGATCAGTCCTGAAGACCATGCACCCAAACAGGGCTGAAGTACTGCCACCATGCAGCCAGTCACTCTCCTGTTACTGACGAGGCCATACTGCCACCATGCAGCCAGTCCCTCTCCTGTTACTGACGAGAGCATACTGCCACCATGCAGCCAGTCCCTCTCCTGTGACTGACGAGGCCATACTGCCACCATGCAGCCAGTCCCTCTCCTGTTACTGACCAGAGCATACTGCCACCATGCAGCCAGTCCCTCTCCTGTTACTGACCAGAGCATACTGCCACCATGCAGCCAGTCCCTCTCCTGTTACTGACGAGAGCATACTGCCACCATGCAGCCAGTCCCTCTCCTGTTACTGAGGAGAGCGAGGCCAAGGTTTTACAGGCAGCCAGGCAAACCCTTACATAATAATTGGATGTAGGATTATGGGCTGAATGATTAGCTGGCTGTATCATGTCTACCTATTAAAGCTTTCCCTTTTCAGGCCTGGCTGTGTGGATTAAACAGTGAGGATGATGTCAGTAGGACGACTCGTGTGAGGATGATGTCAGTAGGACGACTCGTGTGAGGATGATGTCAGTAGGACGACTCTGAGGATGTGTCTGTTACTGAGTTAAGAGCAGGATTGTTCAAGGCCAATTCACAGTATGCACAAACAAACACAGATTGAATGCGTCTGTGCAAATACATTCTTTGTTGATTCATTGTTATGATAAGGCTTGTTGTCCACAGTTTCCACTGAAGAACCTCCAAAAACTGATTGAGGTCAGAGCAATGCTGGCTAGTTTGTTGACCCTAAAGAAGATTACATTTTACATTTAAATCAAATGTTCCTGTCAGCATCTGATTCTGCTTGTCTGACAGTGATCCTGGTTTAGAGTATATTCACGTTGGTCAGCTTGTGAGAGTGGCTCTTGCAAACTGACATGCATCTCAAACGTGAACATGTTTTCAGTCAGTGTGGATCATCTGATTCAACCTGAACCAACCAAGAGGTCTGTCTTTAACCACTGATCAATTAACAATAACTAATGATTACTTTATTACTTTTATACTGTTTGGAATGCTCTGAATATAATAAACAATCTTTGAATTATACCCTGCTATATTAGCTCATAGGAACATGGAACGTCAGGGCCATTTCTAGCAGCCATATCTAAAGCCTAAACAAACGCCATCTAGCACCATAAATGCAGCGTCTTCTGTCTGTGCTTGCGAAGGCTGTGTTGATGTCACCCCCTGACATTGCTCAACTTGAGTGTATCAGACACCTGCACCTTACATATATGTAATAAATATATAGATTTTGTCTTGAACTTGTACTTAGCAATTAACTTCATTGACTTGGTACTTTCACAGCAATTGGGAACAAACACATACATCTTCAACCAACCAAGATCCTGTAACCTCTCATCTGCCCCCCCCCCAAGATCCTGTAACCTCTTATCTGCAAGATCCTGTAACCTCTCATCTGCCCCAAGATCCTGTAACCTCTCATCTGCCCCCCCCATTGACAGGAAGTGACTCACCCACTACAACAGGAAGCACCTTCATGGCCTTCCTCTCCCGCCCGTTGATCTTGGAGAGCTTCCTCTTCGGGGGTTCAGGGAGGAACCTGTAGGAGGAGAAGGCCAGTGTGGGCACCGGCCCCCCCCCGAGCCCCGGCCCTCCCCCGACCCCCGGCCCGCCCCTGAGCCCCGGCCCGCCCCTGAGCCCCGGGGGGGGGAAGGAACAGGGCCGCTCCGTTGTCTGTGAGGGCCCCGTGTCCTGGTCTGTGAGGTCCCGCTCGATGATGGGAGGCAGGGGCGGGGGCAGGGAGGCCAGCGGGGGTAGTGAGGCCGCAGCCTCCTGCAGCTTCCTGCAGGCTTGGAGGCTGCACCTCAGCTTGGCCTTGCGAGCCTCCTCCCAGCGGCGCAGGCCCCGGAACATTCCGCAGTACAGCAGCAGCATGATGGGGCAGGGGATGAAGAAGGAGCACACGGACGAGTACACCACGTAGTCGTCGTTCTCCAGCTTGCACTCCGTGGGGTCCCGTCCGGGGACGTTGTTGATCCCGAACATGACGGGGGACGCCACGGCCAGAGACAGGATCCAGGTGCCACACAGCAGGAACATCTGTCTCTGGTCCACGTGTTTACGGTTGTAGTTCAGCGGGATGACCACGGCGATGAACCTGGCAGAGCAAACACAGGCTTGACTAGACTGCACGCCCCCCTCACATGCTGTGGTCATTACAGGAGAGGGTAAGGTCTCTACACATGCACCTCTACATGCTGTACACTGAATATGAACATGACTCGTTTTGCAGACAATTCATTCTAAAGCGACAATATAAATTGAAATATACATTGTGACGTTGAACAATGAGGCCAGGAATGGTTGGTATCATAAGCGTTTGTCTGTGATGCCAATTAGGGAATTAACTCTAGTTGTCTACAACTATGGAGGTTTTCTAAAGACACGATCATAAATCCTGAGACACAACCATGTCACTGTGTCAGCCTGGGCAACACTTTGCAAAGAGAAAGATTAGCTCGACCACTAACCGCTTCACACATACATAATACTACATTCTTAGAAGCAGACCCTCTTTGGGGATTTGTGTTCGTCTCGCCTCGTTTGTCTTCTCAAAGACATGAGGCGTCTTTTCAGTACGGGGGACGGAGATGTGAGGTCGTTCGTGAGAACAAGGACTGTGTTTGTAATCAGGGCCAGCCTCGGAGGCCCCGGGGCCTGCTGGTGAAGCGTGCAGGGTCTGCTCCCCGGGTCGCTGGTGCCCCTCCACAGCACCGACACCTCAACAGCACTGACACCTCCACAGCGCTGACACACAGCCTGCTAGGAGCTCCTGGGAGCCGCACTGCTCAGCCAGACGTCAGTGTGCGTGCGTGTGTGTGTGTCAGACAGTCTGACTCTGGATGGAGTGTGTGTGTGTGTGTGTGTGTCAGACAGTCTGACTCTGGATGGAGTGTGTGTGTGTGTGTGTGTGTGTGTGTTAGACAGTCTGACTCTGGATGGAGTGTGTGTGTGCGTGTGTCAGACTGACTCTGGATGGAGAGGTTAATTAGCTTCCAGGTGTTCTCTACTGTTATCCTGACCTGGATAACATTGTATATCTAAGCATGACCTTGCCGGGCACCTCCACACTGGGAGAAATGTTAATTGTGTTGTTGTCTACACCAGGACTCTGAACACTGGGCATAGAGGGAGTGATTTGGGTCGTTGTGGACCCGGCCAGACAGTTGCTCGGAGAGTTAAAACGGGCAATTAAAACTTGACATTTTATTTTGAAAAAACATTGAAAAACAAACATTTTGAGGGAAACTTCCTCATATATTTCCAGCTTGTGACACACTGCTGATTCTGTTACAGTTCCACCAAGACTGAACCTTAACCACCTCCTCAGAGCAGGACCCACACCAGGACCCAGACCCAGACCCAGACTAGACCCAGACCCAGACCCAGACTAGACCCAGACCCAGACCCAGACCCAGACCCAGACCCAGACCCAGACCAGACCCAGACCCAGACCCAGACCCAGACCCAGACCCAGACCCAGACCCAGACCAGACCCAGACCCAGACCAGACCCAGACCCAGACCCAGACCAGACCCAGACCCAGACCCAGACCCAGACCCAGACCCAGACCCAGACCAGACCCAGACCCAGACCCAGACCCAGACCCAGACCCAGACCCAGACCCAGACCCAGACCCAGACCCAGACCCAGACCCAGACCCAGACCCAGACCCAGACCCAGACCCAGACCCAGACCCAGACCCAGACCCAGACCCAGACCCAGACCCAGACCCAGACCCAGACCCAGACCCAGACCCAGACCCAGACCCAGACCAGACCCAGACCCAGACCAGACCCAGACCCAGACCAGACCCAGACCCAGACCCAGACCCAGACCCAGACCCAGACCCAGACCCAGACCCAGACCCAGACCCAGACCCAGACCCAGACCCAGACCAGACCCAGACCCAGACCAGACCCAGACCCAGACCCAGACCCAGACCAGACCCAGACCCAGACCCAGACCCAGACCAGACCCAGACCCAGACCCAGACCCAGACCCAGACCCAGACCCAGACCCAGACCCAGACCCAGACCAGACCAGACCAGACCAGACCCAGACCCAGACCAGACCCAGACCCAGACCCAGACCCAGACCAGACCCAGACCCAGACCCAGACCCAGACCCAGACCCAGACCCAGACCCAGACCCAGACCCAGACCCAGACCCAGACCCAGACCCAGACCAGACCCAGACCCACACCCAGACCCAGACAGAACGTACCTGTCGATGCTGATAGCACACAGGTTGAAGATGGAGGCTGTACAGAGCATTACATCCATGGTCATCAGGCTGTCGCAGATGGTCATGTTCAGGGACCATACTCCTCCCTGGAACTGGACATAAACACACAACACACTAGCCGTCAGCAACGTGTTTAGGGAGAAAGGCTTGGCAGCTCCTAGTTCCTTCTTGCCCCTCTTCCTTCCTGCCCCTCTTCCTTCCTGTTCCTCTTCCTTCCTGCTCCTCCTCCTTCCTGCCCCTCTTCCTTCCTGCCCCTCTTCCTTCCTGTTCCTCTTCCTTCCTGTCCCTCTTCCTTCCTGCTCCTCTTCCTTCCTGCCCCTTTTCCTTCCTGCTCCTCTTTCTTCCTGCCCCTCTTCCTTCCTGCCCCTCTTCCTTCCTGCTCCTCTTCCTTCCTGCTCCTCTTCCTTCCTGCTCTTCTTCCTTCCTGCCCCTCTTCCTTCCTGCCCCTCTTCCTTCCTGTCCCTCTTCCTTCCTGCTCCTCTTCCTTCCTGCCCCTCTTCCTTCCTGCCCCTCTTCCTTCCTGCTCTTCTTCCTTCCTGCCCCTCTTCCTTCCTGCCCCTCTTCCTTCCTGCCCCTCTTCCTTCCTGCCCCTCTTCCTTCCTGCTCCTCTTCCTTCCTGCTCCTCTTCCTTCCTGTCCCTCTTCCTTCCTGCCCCTCTTCCTTCCTGCCCCTCTTCCTTCCTGCTCTTCTTCCTTCCTGCCCCTCTTCCTTCCTGCCCCTCTTCCTTCCTGTCCCTCTTCCTTCCTGCTCCACAGCTCTGCATCGCACCGTCTGTGTTTCCATCTGAGCTCCCTCGTGAGGAGCAGGTCCAGTGAGAAGGACCCTGCTTCCTCCCTCCCTCTCAGCCGGGCTCCTTAGAGCCTCTGGGTGATTGAAACTGCAGGTCTGATGCACAATGACACGGTTGTTGTTCTTTTTTGGGGGGGAGGGGGGCAATGGCACCCACACACTCCTCCCCAAAATAGCCATTTTAATTTGCCTTCTCACTGGTCTGCATGACCTGTATTTGTGTGTCGACTGCACGATGAGTTTGTGAGGTAAAGAAACAGATATCAGATAGAGGGAGGAGGAACTTGTAGGTTCCCTGCCCACATAGCCTTCCCGTAGCCCATCATGGCCTTCCCGTAGCCCATCACACAGCCTTCCCCTAGCCCATCATAGCCTTCCCCTAGCCCCTCATAGCCTTCCCCTAGCCCATCAAAGCCTTCCCCTAGCCCATCAAAGCCTTCCCCTAGCCCATCATGGCCTTCCCCTAGCCCATCATAGCCTTCCCCTAGCCCATCATAGCCTTCCCCTAGCCCATCATAGCCTTCCACTAGCCCATCATAGCCTTCCCGTAGCCCATCATAGCCTTCCCCTAGCCCATCATAGCCTTCCACTAGCCCATCATAGCCTTCCCATAGCCCATCATAGCCTTCCCCTAGCCCATCATGGCCTTCCCCTAGCCCATCATAGCCTTCCCCTAGCCCATTATAGCCTTCCCCTAGCCCATCACAGCCTTCCCCTAGCCCATCATAGCCTTCCCCTAGCCCATCATGGCCTTCCCCTAGCCCATCATAGCCTTCCCCTAGCCCATCATAGCCTTCCCGTAGCCCATCATAGCCTTCCCCTAGCCCATCATAGCCTTCCCGTAGCCCATCATAGCCTTCCCGTAGCCCATCATAGCCTTCCTGTAGCCCATCATAGCCTTCCCGTAGCCCATCATGGCCTTCCCGTAGTCCATCATAGCCTTCCCGTAGCCCATCATGGCCTTCCCGTAGCCCATCATAGCCTTCCCCTAGCCCATCATAGCCT
Organism: Mallotus villosus; assembly: GCA_903064625.1. NCBI lineage: Eukaryota > Metazoa > Chordata > Actinopteri > Osmeriformes > Salangidae > Mallotus > Mallotus villosus. The sequence continues at coordinate 11,568 of CAEFZP010001229.1, read as the reverse complement.
TCCCATAGCCCATCATAGCCTTCCCCTAGCCCATCATGGCCTTCCCGTAGCCCATCATGGCCTTCCCCTAGCCCATCATAGCCTTCCCCTAGCCCATCATAGCCTTCCCCTAGCCCATCATGGCCTTCCCGTAGTCCATCATGGCCCAGCGAAGAGAACACAGAGAGTCCATCGTAGTGTCCAGACAAGGGTCGATGACGGTGACCCAGGCTTGGGAATGGAATGTTTGGTGAGAGGGACTAGCCAACCCTTGTTAGTGTGTTTCTACTAGCAGACGCCATGCTGGGAGGGTAGGGAGGGAGGGGCAGAGGGAGGGAGAGCTGGCTCAGGGCTCTAGCTAGTGGTGACTGACTATCGGGGACAGGCGTGTTTTGTGTGTGGGTGTGTAGGGGAGCGGGTCACAGGAGCACTGACCCACTCTCCCATAGCAGGGGTAGGACAGAGTTCACGACACAACAGTAAATTACATTGAATTTCAGACACAAGGCCCAGTACATTTGACTATGACAGGTTCAGAGAGGCAGATGTCATCAATCCCAGAGGATTTGATTTTGCCATATGGAAGCAAGAATGGCTGCAGATTGACACACTGGTAATAAAACACTAGTGAATTTGTTCCAGTTCTTATATAATCAAACTGCCGTCCCGGCGGAGAGATTACTTCTTGCTTATGTTGTTGCTCACCTCGGGATTAATTACGGCAACAAATCCTCAAGGCACGTTGTGAAGTAGAACATATACCAGGTCTCACTTGTAAATAACTTAAACGTAGACTGTATCTAGTTTATAATGATTCAAAAATATATGATTACATTATCCAATAGGATATTGCCTATAGCTTCATGAATATGAATGACTCGTTTTTCACAGCAGTTTTTCTTCACGTATGTTTGTCATTCATCGAATCATAAAACCCTTCAGGCTACTGCGATGACAGTGGAAGTGACATGTATTCTACATTGACGGATGAAATGGAGAATAATGACATTCATCATTATGATTATTCAGATGTCACATTATAATTATTAACGTGACATTTAACCACATCCGAACGTTTAACATGCTACTCACCTCCGCGTACACAAACAGTGGCAGAACCAAAACTGCCAACATCAAATCAGCAACAGCCAAACTGACAATGAAGTAGTTCGTTGTAGTTTTCAAAGCTTTTTCTGTGTGAACGCTGAGACAGACTAGTAAATTTCCACAAATGATGACCACGATTAGCAAAATTCCAAATATAAGAGCTGGAAAGTTATATTCACTGTCCCGGACTATCACAGTGTTGTTTGAGGCGGTGAGATTGTCTTGCATTTCTGCGAACAGCCGCTCTCGCCCCGAAAAGGTTCCACTCTCCTTCTTTAACCGCGATCAGAGCGAAAGCGGCGGCCTTGGCAATACTTTTCATGTGGGTATCGGCTCAAACCTGCATTCAAGATGTTTTTAATTTCGAAGTTTCATTTCAAAAGCTTGTCCTTCGTCCGTTAGTCGTCTTCGCGCCGAGGATATGATGAGGGCGCGCAGCGTCGTGCTTCTCGCCATCAAACTTTTGCGCGCGTTCTTTACGCAGGGCTCTCGAGCCAGTCAGGCAGGAACAATACATCACCATCATGAATCAAACTTCAGCCAGACGCACGCACTGTCCCATACATATTTTAATGTAGCCTACCGGTTCATTCTAATCAATGATTTAAACTAGTCTTACAATTTGGCACGGTTCTACACTTCCTCGGCAGCCCCGTTATTCTCAGCAAAGTGAGGAGGCTTATCAAGTACGCTGTTCCAAATCCACCGGCTCAAAGCCGCTTACACCTTTGTTTCCATTCTGTCCTTGAGCTCCGGTCTAGTCCAGTCTGGAGCTGCGCGTGCATATGTGCCAGTCACAAGGCCATCCGAGTGGAGCTTTAACGGCAATAATGACGGATTCTACGTAGACATCGACTTGTCTTAAATGAACGAGTAGCAGGCAGATACGTCAATTACCTCAGTAACAATTAAGTAAGCCTAATTGGCAGTGTGGGTTAAAAATTATAATGTCAAACGTAGTTTATTTCATTACTGTAGCATAATTGTATAAGTCCCTTGTTGAATATCAGCCTGAATATGTGCGCTTTCACGACCCAGCTGCGTTTTTTCCACTTGGTTTGTCAAAATAACCACAGAATCCGTCTGGTCCCCAAGTGGGAGCCAGCGGATCACAATCGCCTCAGGTCATGCTGAACAAAAGCACAAGTGCACTCGTCCAAATCTTGCACTTCCGAATTGTGATTCAAGTGCCAACCTCTGTCTGTCTGAAAAGGGAATTGTTAGCAACTGTCAGCGATGTGACCAGTGATGCCGGTAACGCGCTACTTAGCAACGCGTTACTCTAATCTGACCACTTTTTTCAGTAACGAGTAATCTAAAGCGTTACTATTTCCAAACTAGTAATCAGATTAAAGTTACTTGTCCAAATCACTGTGCGTTACTATTTTGTCATTAATAGTCAAATATATATTTGATTTCTTCTTGTGTCTCTGGTAGTGAAGTCATGTAGCATATGCGACAATTTAGTCACGTTTTCAGCATGAGGGTCACGTCACGTGTATAGGCTACATAGACCTACTACGCAGTGATACAAACAACGGAGGAGGAGAGAGAGAGATGCAAATTTTCGAGTTGGAAATACAATCACTATTTTGAGTATTTGTCAGCTAAAGATGGAAATATCAAGGTCCTACTCTGTGCTGGTGGCGACAACGTGCTATCAAGCTACAAAAACAACAACGTCAAATTTGAAGAAACATTTGGAGTCGCAGCACTGCACAGTCAAATTTACAGAGCAAATCCCGTTTCTGTGACTAAAGTACAACCACGGGATACTCGCTCCACTGTTTCACTCATAACATGCAATTCAATATAAGATTAGGCCAAAGTTACAAATGTAGACATGATATCAGCCTACATGTGGTGTTATAGGCCTACACTTGTTTTGTTTTGTAAAACCACTCCTTGCTTCTCTAATGCTGTGAACAACAGGTACAATGTGCATAAAACATGTTGGAAATAATTTAATTGTTACATTTATAAACAATGTAGATCATAAATAGTAAGTTTTGCCATTACAATGTTAATATGTCAGGTCAAGAAAGACTGTCATTATAGATTTTTTTATAAAAGCATGTAGCCTTTTGTTTTAGGAAATCGTTTTTAAATTCAACTTAAAATGTCAGAAAATACTTTGTACATTGTTGTTGTGTACATTACTGTTAAAAATTAACTTTTAATGAAGTGAGTGTTGGCAAAACCGGTTGTCATTTTTATGTTGAGGCGGCAGGGGTGTTGTTGGCAGCTGCTGAAAGTAACTAAAAAAGTAACTTGTAATCTAATTTAGTTACTTTTGAAATCAAGTAATCTGTGAAGTAACTAAATTACTTTTTAAAGGAGTAATCAGTAATCAGTAATCAGATTACTTTTTCAGAGTAACTGTGGCAACACTGGATGTGACTGATACGCGCTGTTCTTTTCTCCTTTGACTCAGCACTCGATCCCCTAACCGATATCCTCTGGATAAACAGAACTAGACTATGAAGGAATTCCAAGTGCGTCTAACGCTGCATCACCAGATGCTAAACATCGTTGAACAAACCTGAATCATGAAATGTCTATAGTTAGCCTATATCTCACCCAGCAGGTGTAACCTAAGTATTTCATGAGTCTGTGTTTGACAGGGCAAATGACAAGTAGAGTTAATCTTTTTCTGTAGACTATTGTTGAGAACTGCAGCAGGAACCTCATGAAACAGTAACCATGTTTTTCCTCCCCTGGATATTAGGGATCAGCAGTGAGTGTTCTGACCTGTTGCAATTTGCAAGCCAATACAGACGTGTTCTAGAACAGCATTTCTTTTTCACACCCACAGAGAACTTCGATTCAGTGTTATTATCGTCTCTGTCTGTAATGTACGTGGGTCCGTGTGTGTGTCTGCAGGCTTTTCCATTTCCATGGAGACTTGATGAGTTCCTGATGATACTGTTGATGAAGTCCTCAGGCGCTCGACCCTCTGGTCGTCTCGCGCGTAGTGTCCTGGTGGGCCGCTTGATAGGATGAGTCACAAATGTTCTCAATAATGCCGAACCTCATCAAATTATTTATTTGCCCTATCGGTCGCTTTTGTCTGCCAGTGTTGGGCTATAAAAACGTGCAGATGTTCTGTAGGCCTACATGCATGGAAATCACTGAAAATCAACCACAATATGCCTCCCTGTTGTTTCAGTAGATGACTTTAGTCAAAGTGTCAGAAGTGTTCAAACGTGAACCAATAAGATATTTGAGTTTGTTTACAGAATATTGATCCCACAGCTTCTTGATCATTTGCCAGTTTGGGTTTTCTCAAGCTGCTGTTTAAATGATAATGACAGAGATGTCATTTTGTCATCAACAACAACACAGTCCTACTGTACTGTAGTGGTTCGATCTCTGTCATGATCTCATTGTGATGACGCTGAGATTCACATCTCTCACTCTGAAAACAATGTTGGAAACACATTTCTACTTTACAATGTTGGTCCTGAGATCAAACCACCAACAACAACAACAGTTCCTCCTCTTCAACAGCTTCCGATCAATTCTGAAGGACAAATATAGTCCCTTTCTCCCCCGGCAGGCAAGGAACCACCTGACAGATCGCTGCCTCTCAGGCTGTTGAGGGATGAGGATGTGTCTAATGATCCTAACAACATTGGTGTCGCTTCGCTGCCCTGCCGACGGTGAACAATGAGGCCTGTGAGACCTCGGTGCTGCAGACCAGCGGCATGAGGCCTGTGAGACCTCGGGCTGCAGACCAGCGGCATGAGGCCTGTGAGACCTCGGGCTGCAGACCAGCGGCATGAGGCCTGTGAGACCTCAGGCTGCAGACCAGCGGCATGAGGCCTGTGAGACCTCGGTGCTGCAGACCAGCGGCATGAGGCCTGTGAGACCTCGGGCTGCAGACCAGCGGCATGAGGCCTGTGAGACCTCAGGCTGCAGACCAGCGGCATGAGGCCTGTGAGACCTCGGGCTGCAGACCAGCGGCATGAGGCCTGTGAGACCTCGGGCTGCAGACCAGCGGCATGAGGCCTGTGAGACCTCAGGCTGCAGACCAGCGGCATGAGGCCTGTGAGACCTCAGGCTGCAGACCAGCGGCCAGCGAAACCACCAATCAGAGCTCCGCTCACTCGCATCACACAACCACAACTGTGACGGCATCACTGACGATCACACCGTTTACAAGATGCTTCAGTTACACAGTGTCTTCTACGTCACATGCTCTGGCAACTCACATTACATTAGGTACATTTACATCTACCAGCACCGCACAGCCATCTGTAAGACTGATTGATATTTTTCTGCGGAGAGAGGATATTTTAGGACCGGGTCATTTGGAGTTTCAGGGAAGCAAGGTTAATGGATAGGTCTGTCACAGACACATTATTTATCGTCATGTTTTTGCAATTCCATCGTGTGCAGCTAATCTTGAAGAAACTGTTTGCTACACCAGTGGAACATCTGCGGAAATTACTTCGATGGCTCTTAAATGTGCTCGCTGATCACCCCCCCCCCCCTCCTCACGCCCTTACTGCTGCCTGGTTTGGGGGAAAAAAAACTTATAGAAGTGCTGGGAAGAGAGGAAGGAGAAGAGGAGAGGGAGAGAGAGAGAGAGAATGGAGAGAGAGAGCGAAGAGGACGAGGATAGCAGGAGAGGAGAGGGAGAGAGAGAGGGAAAAGCGAGGAAGAGAAGAAAGCGAGAAGAAGAGAGGAGAAAAGAGAAGAGAGAGGAGAGCGAGAGAGACAGAGCGAAGAGAAAGCGAGGGAGAGAGAGAGGAGAGGAGAGAAGAGACACGATAGAGAGGACAGAGGAGATAGGCAGAGAGGAGAGATGAGAGAGAGGACAGTAGAGAGACAGATAGAGAGGACAGAGAGAGAGAGAGAGAAGGAGAGAGGCCAGATAGAGAGGAAGAGAGAGGAGGAGAGGACAGATAGGAGAGCGAAGGGAACTGGAAAGGCAAGCCGCTTGTTTTTTAAAAACGTTCAGGGTTCAGGGCGTCAGTCAAAAAAAGAGAAAGAATTGATCCTCTCTCTTTCAGCAGTTTGTTATCGATTAAAGTTAGTCTGACGTAGGATATTAATATTGTCCCCATTTTTAATGAAATCAATACAAAAGCGTGACAGATTTCAATAGAACACCGATTCACGTACATCGACAGCTTATTAGTCAAGGTTTTTCTTCGATGCCACCCTAGTAACACCCTAGTAACACCCTAGTAACACCCAAGTAGTTTCAAGATACATACTTTGGAATTTTGTTTGTCCAAACAAAGATCATCAACACAGCAGAGATTTTCCTGCCTGAATATTCTCTCACTTGTTTGTATCGATACTTACACTGGCCTAAAACGTTTGGATGTGCAACAATAACAAATAAACATGCACAAAAATGTCTAATCCTGTCCCATCAGCACGTAACAATTCAGAACCGAAAACACTCTGCACATCCCACACTCTGGCTCGTGACTAATGAATGACACATTGCAAGCTGTTCACAAATCAGTAGACTACATAGAGAAAAAGTGTCAAATTTAACGGATAATATACTGATACAGGCAAGACCAGACATTACTGACATTACAGACAAAAATGATTTATTTCCCCTTTAATACAATGGCCTTTGTAGAGTCTTTTTTTCGATTTGGTTCCAGGAAAGAAAAAAAGACTTCTCAAAGACTGTTTGAAGTTCTGTCCGAGGTCCAGCCTCCTGTGGTTAGGGTGATTGGTGTGGTCAGTTGTAGTACAGTCCTATGGAAGGAGATCTGCTATAATTGATAGGCCGAGCATTGAGAAAGATTCCACCTGTCAGAAGCAGTTCAGGGCCGTTCAGCAGATGCCTCTGTCGGACGCACGGTTCTCCTTATATGGGCACGGAACCATCTCTGCAGTCTGAACCACTTTGTGTACACAAGGGGCTGAACCAGTTTGTGTACAGAAGAGGTTATTGTCACACAAACAGAGCCTAACTGGGGGGGCTGGGGTCGTATGACTGGGGGGGCGAAGAAGGGGGGGGGGCTTCTAACTGGAGTTTAGGTCTGGAGATGTTTTTGAGGGTTCATACAAAATCCTTAATGTGTTAAATCTCCTGGTCTCTGGTCAGCTGGTCTCTGGTCAGCTGGTCTCCTGGTCAGCTGGTCTCCTGGTCTGCTGGTCTGATGGTCAGCTGGTCTCCTGGTCTGCTGGTCTGCTGGTCTGATAGTCTGCTGGTCAGCTGGTCTCCTGGTCTGCTGGTCTCCTGGTCTCCTAGTATCCTGGTCTGCTGGTCTCCTGGTCTGCTGGGTCTCCTGGTCAGCTGGTCTCCTGGTCTGCTGGTCTGATGGTCAGCTGGTCTCCTGGTCTGCTGGTTTGATAGTCTGCTGGTCAGCTGGTCTCCTGGTCTGCTGGTCTCCTGGTCTCCTAGTATCCTGGTCTGCTGGTCTCCTGGTCTGCTGGTCTCCTGGTCAGCTGGTCTCCTGGTCTGCTGGTCTGATGGTCAGCTGGTCTCCTGGTCTGCTGGTTTGATAGTCTGCTGGTCTGCTGGTCTCCTGGTCAGCTGGTCTCCTGGTCTGCTGGTCTGATGGTCTGCTGGTCTCCTGGTCTGCTGGTCTGATGGTCAGCTGGTCTCCTGGTCTGCTGGTTTGATAGTCTGCTGGTCTGCTGGTCTCCTGGTCAGCTGGTCTCCTGGTCTGCTGGTCTGATGGTCTGCTGGTCTCTGGTCTGATGGTCTGCTGGTCATCTGGTCTGCTAGTATCCTGGTCTTCTAGTATCCTGGTCTGCTAGTATCCTGGTCTGCTGGTCTCCTGGTCTGCTGGTCTGATGGTCTGGCTGGTCTCCTGTCTGCTGGTCAGCTGGTCTCCTGGTCTGCTAGTATCCTGGTCTGATGGTCTGCTGGTCTCCTGGTCTGCTGGTCTGCTGGTCTGATAGTCTGCTGGTCTGCTGGTCTCCTGGTCTCCTGGTATCCTGGTCTGATGGTCTGCTGGTCATGCAGAAGGACCAGTGGGTGTTGAGCCCATGTCCTTGTTTGCTCTCCTCTCCACACAGTGGCAAGGGTTAGAGACAGCAGGAGGGGCCCCACTGGCTCGCTCTAAACCCGTGCCACTGTGTGATGTGGGCCCCACTGTGGGCTGTGGGCCCCACTGTGGGCTGTGGGGCCATGCTATTGTTATCCTGCCTTAATGATGATTGGTCTTTTTGTACTGTAATGATCCCTTTGTTATTGTGTTTTCATTCAGACAGGAATCACCCCTTTTTATTCTAGGTACATTTCACATTAGCTGAACTGCATATTAGAGTGCTGCATTATTTACTTCCAGCTAATATACTGTTGTTCACGTTATTCAATTGTGTTCCAGGTTGGCTTGCATACAACAATTGTACCTGATGTACAATGCATGTTAAGCAGTATCTGAAAATTGTTGTTGTTTTTGGACGTAAATGTGTGAAGATAATGATCCACAAGACCTTCTCAGACTGTTTCATCTGGGTCAGGGCTCCTCTATTGGACCCTCCTGCAGCTGTGGATAGGAGGATACCGTGTCAGCTGGACTGGGGGCGCTGCTACTCGGCTCTTTCAGGTAATTACGGAGTGTGGAGACAGATGGCGGCAGTTAGTCCAATGGAGAAGAGAGAGAGAGAGTGGGGAGGACGGAAGAGAGCGAGAGGAGGGGAGAGAGAGGGAGAGAGAGAGTGAGAGAATGAGGGGAGGAGAGAGGCCGAGAGAGCAGAGAAGGCAGAGAGAGACGTATGAGAGAAAGAGAAAGGGGAGAGAGAGAGAGAGAGAGAGAGAGGCCAATGATTTAAAAACAGCTTTGGGTGTAAAAATTGGTGTCTGAGTCAAGGACGTAGTCTTACCTTGGCCCCTCCACCTTCCTGAGGGCGAATGGAGAAGGATCCATTACCATAGCAGAAACAGGCCACCCGGATGTTATCATAGCAGAAACAGGCCACCAGATGTTACCATAGCAGAAACAGGCACCGGATGGGGCGGACAGATATTGTGTTTCTCTTCTCAAAATATTCCAAAACAATAGAAAGAAAGAAAAGATGCAATATTTTTCCCCTCCCTCTCACCTTTCATACAGATTGCAAAAAGCAACAAAACCAGAGAATCTTATCAAAGATAGTCCTGAACAGATAAGGTGGCCTGGCTTTCACTTCCAGACCCCACAATTAGGCTGTGAAACGATTGTGTTTGCATTGTAGCGCTGAGGTTCAGATTCAGGAGGATTGATTTGGCCAAGGTCACATGGGTGCCCCCTGCACCTCCTTCCAGGGTGGAGGCCAGGGTGGAGGCCGGGGTGGAGGCCAGGGTGGAGGCCAGGGTGGAGGCCAGGGTGGAGGCCAGGGTGGAGGCCGTGGTGTGAGGCCAGGGTGGAGGCCGGGGTGGAGGCCGGGGTGGAGGCCGGTGTGGAGGCTGGGGTGGAGGCCAGGGTGGAGGCCAGGGTGGAGGCCAGGGTGGAGGCCAGGGTGGAGGCCGGGGTGGAGGCCAGGGTGGAGGCCAGGGTGGAGGCCATGGGTGGAGGCTGCAAGGTGTGTTATCCACACTAGTGCTAATGTTGAGGGTCAACACAGTACTCATCCCACTGACTCCACCAGACAGACAGACCCCCTCTGAATGGGAAAATGTGTCCAAACCTTTTACTGATACTTAATCTTAACGTGATTTAAATATCAAAACAGGGTTGAGTGTATCTTTCTTTAAATAGACTGTTTTTTTCTCCCCCAGAATATTAATTGGTGCCAAAATGCAGTTTCAGGTCTGCACCAGTATCTTAGCTCTACAGTAACAATGTCAAATCTTTTTACTTGACATGCAGTAACCGTGCAATTTCCCCTTGGGAATCAATAAGTCAATCCATCGACCTACACTACATATCCCCTTCTCATCTATTGGGAACTGAATGGTGAAATGATGATAAAAGGATGACGGTCAATTTTATTTACAACTAGAGGCATGTCAAATGTAAATACAGAAAACACTACTTCAAATGTGTTATTCAAATTTGTGGTGAATGATTCCAAGTGCCTGTCTTTTGGTTGAACCCTCGCACCTTCCCTAAGGTCTCTCCGTCTCTTGAGAATTGATCTTATAAAACGCTGTACCGGAGGGAATCTGCATCGCTCAGAGGATGTGAAGATACTGCCAGGGCTCATTTAGTCACGACACACACATTCCCTCACACACACACACACACACACACCACACACACACACACACACACACCACACACACACACACACACTTGCTTGCTTGCTTATGGCTGTCCATCGTATTCGATGATGACGTTGCTCCACTTGAGCTGGGTTATTATGGGGGGTTTCGTTGGTGCCATTTCATGTGGCTATAGAGGCCGATGCGCGACCCGCATGGTTTTGCCACATGTGGGGCAGATGTAGTCAGTGCATGAGAGGGTGGCCCCTGCGGCGCGCTGGTGTCTCTGTGCACGCCGCTGTATTCTCCTCTCAGTGGTCTGCTCCTGGAGGTGTGCTACAACCCTGGTGGCTGGCTGAGCGCCATGTGGGACGATCGGCAGCCAGGCTTTCCAGGGATGCTGGCTGGATGTCACAGCGCTTCAGGAGGGTTTTGAGGTGGTCCTTGTACCGTTTTTCGCTGTCCCCCAGCAGACCTACGACCTTCCTGAAGTTGGCCATAGAGGATCTGGCGGGGGAGTCGCTGGGTGGGCATGCGGACTACATGGCCGACCCAACGCAGGTGTCTTGTGGCAAGGAGCACTTCGATGCTTGGTGTGTGGGTGCGGTCGAAGATGTCCACATGAGGGACTCTGTCCTCCCAGGACACACCCAGGATCCTTTGCAGGCAACGGATGTGGAATGCCTCAAGGGTTCTGATGTGCCTTTGATATGGTGTCCAGGCTTCTGAGCTGTACAGCAGTGTGGACAGACAGACTGCCTTGTATACAGCTGCTTTTGTAGAAACTGTCAGGTTTCTATTTAGGAAGACTCTGTTTTTAAGCCTACCAAAGGCAGAGGAGGCTAGGGCTATGCGGACCTGGATGTCACTGTCGATGTTGCAGGTGGGTGAGAGGACGCTTCCAAGGTAGGTGAAGTGCGGGACAATTGTGAGCTTTTGGCCGTCAACAGTGAAGATAGGCACTTCCGCTGGTGGGATGTTTGCTGCACGATTATCTGAGTTTTGGATATGTTGACTTTGAGTCCAAGGGCACTGTATATGGTGGTTACCACATCAAGTGCCCGCTGCAGAGCAACTGGTGTGTGAGCGAGGAGTGCGCAGTCATCAGCGTACTGGAGCTCCAGGATTTGTCGCGTGGTGATTTTGGTGAAGGCCTGCAGGCGCCGGATATTGAATAGGTTTCCATCCAGCCGGAACTGGATGTGGACACCGTCTGTGGTTTCCAGGGCTTTGTGTGAGAGGAGGGTGACTGCGGACAGGAACATGTTGAACAGGACAGGGCTAGGACACAGCCCTGCCTGACCCCCTACTTTCACATTAAAAAGGGGGGATTTCTGGCCTCCGATGCAAACACAGGCTTGCATTCCATCATG